>JAMKCH010014538.1:0-26839 GCA_023653785.1 Ophioderma brevispina
TAAGACCGGTCTCAAGTGGCCAGAGACTCCAAGTGATTCTTATTTGAGTGAAGCGGACTAGTATGAACCAGGGAACATCCAACTCTCACCTTAGAGCTGAAGCGCCCAGAATTCCTTCCAAAATCATCCGTGGCAGACCCCCCAGAGAACGTTTTTTGAGGACCCTCCAAAGTAAATGTTGAGAAAACCAGTATTAATGATCCATTGCATGGTGCTATGGAAGGTACCCGAGTCTGCACCTTAGACCCTAATTAAATAGAACTGTGCAAACTGAACGAGAGGATACCTCTGTAACAGTCAGACCGTACATGATGCTGAAAACATACTAGTTCCTAGACGACAATCAAAACGGGGAACACGCCTCCACAGAGTCTTCACTTATGAAAGACCCGGCAAGCCATGTGATGGTTGGGCCACACTACCAATCCTACCAGAAGAAGGTTGTTCACAGATAAAGAAAAGATCTTTGGATCGCCAAGAAGTTAATGCATGTGATGCACCGTGGGACGCGTCCAATCAAGATAGGGGGAAAAGGGTAACATGGTTACTGCAAGATTAGCATGGAGCAGGCTATAGTCCCCCCACCCTTCTGAAGTACCCATCTGAACTTGGACCCAGTTAAATGTTCTATCTGCCACGTTGCAGAAAGGTCAATGATAAGACACGGGGGCAGACATCACTGGGCATGCCACCCTTGCAGAAAATAGGTACACTAATATGTCCTCTATGAACCTAAATGAACTGTGTACCTATTTGGTATTTAGGTGCATTTCAGTGTCCAAATTTGTACCTATTTAGTTTTAGCTTGGCTAAAGTATACCTAAATGTACCCTAAAAAAAAAATATGTTACCGATTTTGAAACTTAGAAATTTTTTAAACTGGGCTAGATACTAAAATGTACCTAAGTATACCTAATTTGAACTTAGAACAAATTTCACATGCTGTGCCGTACCTAAACTAGACCTATTCAGACTTAGTAGAAATATTTTCACATAATGGAGGGTACCTAAACTATACCTATTTGAAGATTAGAAATATTTTTACCATAAGAAGGTACCTAAACGATAACCTATTTGGAACTTAGCAAATATTTTCACATAATAAGGGTACTAAAATATACTATTTGGACTGGGATACTCTACATTCGTTGTATACCAAAGTGTACCTATTTTTCCAGACATTCGGCAGTTCCATTGTCTGACATAGTGTACCTAATGTACCATCAATTGGAATTTAAAACTGTGGTGCTCAAATTAAAAGGTGGGATTCCTTAGAAACACATAACAGCCATAGTAGTTTCCAACAGGTCAGATGACATTTAAAAATTTGAATGGGATGAGTTGAAAGCAGTTCAGGTGACAGTGAGAATTTCAATTGGATTGAGCAAGTTAAAATGAAAGACAAAATATGCCTAGGTTGCCATGTTTGTAATTCTCATTATGAAGGCATATCACCTAGCCATACAACATTCAACGACCGATTAGGTATGTACTGACAAGGATTTATTACTATTAAAACAATTCTATATAATGTGAATTTGTCTTTCTTGACAAAGCCTAGGGAACTGAATTCAGAAGCTTTGTAAAGTTCAGATGCATATCATGGGGTGTTGGATACTTGTATCACTTGACTTGGGGTACCGGTCTTGATAGCATATAGGCTCTTCTTGACTTAATATGGTTGTATAAAACAGTAATAGGCATTAAGTTCATTTTTCATACCTACATGAACTTGAACATTATGAACCTTGACCAAAAAGAAAATCCTTTTATTGCATGGGCTCAATATAGTTCAAAGTTGTGGGCTACATGGTGTTAGGTTCATGGAATTTGAAGAAAGTGACTTTGGTAGCCCTATTTGCCTACAAATATCATGCTAAATCAATGGGTATATAAAGATGCACTCGAAACAAATGAATGGTGTGCCGGCCAGAAAGGTGCAAATTGCAGATATTGGCGATCTGAGAAAAGTATTACCCCAAGGTCTTTCCTTATCCAACGTATCCTAAAAATGGAGATTTTGACATCATCCGACTTGCATTAATTCCAAATTCAAAGAAACTTCAAGATTGTGTTATTTCATTAGTACAACGCATACTCTTATGAGGAACGTAAATACACACATTTGCTTCAGGAACGTACTGCTAGCACAAACACTATCAGGATTCAACGGGAAAATTGAAAAATAATTTTTATAGAGGATCATGAAATGCCTTTTTAAAGGAAATTTGATGCCTCAGTAACAAGGTATATAAGATGTTAAACGTAATATTGAAAGCGTGAAATTTCATGGAGCACAACACTTCTTTTTGTTCATGATTCATGGGATACTTGAGATAAGGATTATTCCCAAATTTGAGGTTGACTTCTTGATGGCAGGTTTGATGGATGAGCAAATTTGTTCGCCGTGACCCTCGCACCGGTGTTGCAATTTCTGTTTCACCGGACAAAACAAATCTGAACTTTTAAGTCGGGGGGGACAAGACTCTTGCCCCTTTAAAGTACCAAGTTTGATATTAAAGTTGAATGCATACAGCATGTCCTTCAAAACAAAAAAGCAAACACTTTGGTGCGGTGCCATAAGATTTTAACTACAAGCATGAATCTGTATTTTTTATTAAGGTAAGAAAGGACTGTTAGCTAATATCATTGAAAATTTCAGAACAATAGTCAATAGTTTTTATAATATACCCTAGCAATCAAGAAGAAACTGCAGGACCCTTTTTACTAATGAGAAGCTGGTAACCACATGGCATTAGAATAGCAAAGGCAAATAAATTTTGATTACAATGAGTATTTAATTGCTTATATTTGAGTGCATTAATAATTAGTATTCAACTTATACTGAATTCTTGCCACCACTTAAATTTGGCATCTTTAACATAAATGTGGTTTATTCAATACGTGATGAATTTTTAGGGTTTGTTGGTAGAATCCTAAATTCTTTCCATTACATTTTAAGCGATGTAGCTAACATTCCCTTCTTAAACAACAAATAACAAATATGTCCTATATTAGTTAAAAAACGTATGGCACCTGGTACAAAGTAGTTGCGTGTTTTTTTTTTTGGGGGGGGGGGGACTCTACCTTAATAGACCAGTGGGTCAGACCATATGAAATCCAATTTAAGGAAGTCAGGGAGGGAGGTGACTCGGGTGAGGCTATGCCCTTTTGACATTAATAATAAAGGTGCACATGTACTATTATAACAGGCAGAATTTAGATAATATTAAATCTAAACTTTTTAAGTGGGGGTGGGCGGAGGAGGACAATGCTAGCCACTTTAAAGTACCACATTTTGATATTAAGGTCCACACATACTATATAAACGGCCAGTGGTTCAGATGATATAAAATCTAAACTTTTTAAGGTAAGTCTGGAGGGGGGGAAAAAACAAGGTTATCTATGCCCTCTTTAAATGAGCAAATTTGAGCAATTCCAAATGTTACAGTGGTGATCTATGATATTGGTGTACCTAAAATAACCTGTTTTGGAACCCGAAAAAGGCATGTTAGGTACAGTGTACTTATAATATGCTAAAAATAGGTACTGTACCTAAATGGGACCGGTTTTGGAACCTGAAACAGGTCGGTCACTTTAGGTTACACGTGTACATATTTTGCTCAATTAGGTACTGCCTATACTAAAAGAAGCCGTTTTGGAACCCGAAAACAGGTAATTTTAGGGTACATGGGTGCATATTATGGTCAAAATAGGTACTGTCCTAAAATGACCTGTTTGGGAACCCAAAACAGGTCACTGTAGGTACAGTGTAACCTCATAATAATTTTTAGGTATGTACCTAAAATGACATGTTTTCGGGTTTCTTCTCAAACAGGTCATTTTAGGTATATTAGATTAGGTCATTTCGGACCGGACCTAAATGTACCTATTTTCTGCCAGGGCAAGAGTGGTTGAGGAATTTCAAATGATCTGAATAGGAATGATCAAATCACCATCTACACCCCACCATAGACTACTATTATGACTGGGTTTCATTAATTGCATTAGGAGAAGTGTCTTTCTGTATTTTGACAATCATACACGGACCAAAAGGACTTTAAATGAGTAAGGGTATAGATGAAAAACCAGGATATTTACTAAAACATTGAGGGACATGCTATTTGGATACAGCAGCATACAAGACATCTGTTTGGCTCTTACAGGTAAGATAAAGGTTTATTATGTTAAAAACAGCAACAAATCTATTATCTTAAAGGACTATGAGAATTGCAAGTGGCTATTTGTTCAATTGCAAAATGTTTTAAAGTTATGAGAATACTAATATTGCAATTTCACTGTCTAGGCCGAGTCAATTGTCTGTTGAGAACATGTAATAGCATAAAGAGTATTTAGGTCTGCTACTCAAGCTATATCACAGATT
Source organism: Ophioderma brevispina (assembly GCA_023653785.1). NCBI lineage: Eukaryota > Metazoa > Echinodermata > Ophiuroidea > Amphilepidida > Ophiodermatidae > Ophioderma > Ophioderma brevispina. The sequence goes on from JAMKCH010014538.1 coordinate 4,385, forward strand.
TTGCATTTTGAAATTATTTTATTTTTATCATGTTGTTTTCTTATTGAAAAAATCATAAATGTTAGTATACATGTACCCAATATACATAAGTGGAATGATTTTTGGCCATGGAGTAAACTTGGTAGTGGGAGCGAGAACTCCTATCTGTTAGGTAATTTAGCGGTGATCTATGAACTTGGCCATGATCAAGTTGGATTCGGTTATAGGGTGACCCTATTTTCTCAGCAAAATTACTGTGCTATCGGTATAGGCTTGCATAAGAGAAGAAGTTAGTACAAAATATTTCAAATTACTTTGGTCTCCACCCTAGGCTCGACATACGGAAAAAGGGGAACTGCAATTTTTTCTATATTTTGAGTTGATTTTAAAAGGTTGCAAAATATTCAAAAGTCTTGGAGTTATAATATAGGAAATGGTTATATCCGAGTTAAAAGTATTTCTTTGCAATTATGTTTGAATTAACCCCCTTGATTGATTATTTCGTTTGCGCACTTAGAGAAAGTTATAAGTCTTGTCTTATTTGTTGGAAGATTATTTAAAATTAGCAAGCATGTTGATAAAGTGGCAATGGGCAATTGTTATTTTTAAGGTAAACCCAATATAAATGATAAGTGCGATTCAGCGTTTCTGTGGACAATAGAAACACCATTAAGGCCAGTAATTTGTACTAACCTATAATGTAGTGATGATGCACGCTAGCTTTTTTGTCAACTGGAACTATTGGATATTAATTTATATGGACTACAGCCGTGAAGAGTAGGTCCTCCAAACCTTCTCCAAGTTACGGTGTGCCCAAGTCAAAACTACAACTAGCTCCATGGTCAGAAGGGTAGCCATACCACAGGAGCCAAATATACAGTGCTTGTGTTCACATCAATTGCCGATGTCTACTAAATGAATCTATGAAAGCTTTCTTATAAATTAAGTTTCCATGTATGGAAAGGTGTTTGTGGAGATTATGATTATATTGGTGTCTGCACATATTTGTGATTGATGACCTGACGTCCATGGTTGAAGGAACTTTACCAATGATGTTTTTAATACGTCAAGGAACTATAGAAGAGGAAAAAGAGTCTTAGAGAACTATATTCTGTGTGCATTTACAGGGGGATCTACAAGATTCCACCATTTGAAGATGACATGAAGTGATACTGAGGATTGACAACTCTTGAACTTTCTTAACGCATGCGCATATAACCGGGTAAAATATATTGGATGCCATTTTTTGTAGTAGTATAGATACACGAGGAGGACTGTAGTAAAATAAAAGTTAGTGAAAATGTTACATATGGTTTCCCGAATCTGATTTTAGTTTTAAAACTGGGTTACAATAATAATAATAGAGCAAGTGATACCAAGTTAAAAATACCTAAACACTCATTTACTATTAAAAAAAAAAAAAAAAAAAATAACACACAAGTTAACTCAAGAGTCACGGGGTTTTATATTGGCTTCTCTATAATCATTGTGATTTACCTTTCGCTGCTCTTCTTGTAGGGGGAATTTTTTTTTTTAGTGAAGGGGGGTTGGAGGGGCAAAAATGATATATAAATTTAAGGAAAAAAAGGACCTTTCTTTTGCTTTTGTTTTGAAAAACGGAGCTTCCGTTCAAAAGTTATGGGTCGAAAAAATGTCGCCTCAAGACTTGCCTGAAAGTCCTCGTGATGTATTACGTATGTATTTTATTGTTTCCTCACAGCGCGATATTAATTTTTTAAGCTTTAAAAATTTAAATTTTTTAGGTTTTTTCTTTTTTTAAATTTTTCTATTTTTCACAATTATTAATGAAAATTAGGCTGGTTTTGTAATGATAAAAAAAATTTCAAAATAGCCTTTACTAAAATATAATTAAATATAAAAAACAGTGGTTCGAGACAAAAATTGTCGATAACTCAAAAGTACATTTTTTACGGTGATAGTCTCCGCTGCGCACAGGATTTCTACAAAACGATTCATTGTAGAATATTGGGATAAAACGTAAAATTAAAGCTATCAATGGACTACTTATGAACTAGCATAATTCAACTTAAGAAAACTATTGACTGGGCATTAAATTCTTCTAAAAAATAATTAAACTGCAAATTGATTTGCAGAAAGTGGCCTCAAATGCAGTAGTTCAAAAATGCTTAAGGTGCTTGCCCATATTATCAGATGAAGAGCGGTACTTGTCTCATTGTCGCCTTGACATTTCAGTCTTTACGAAGATAGGAGGAAAAAAAAAAACTGTTACATTTTTATTGAAGAAGGGAATAGGACATTTGCAATATGAATGATCGTTATACCAGAAAAACCCCAAGTCGGTTTCCTACGATACTTACTGGGAGTGTATGAAAGTGCCGATCATATCACGGAGAAAGAAAATGCATACACTTAATTGGAACAAGTCTTAGCTGATAATAATCCTAGGTTTTCGAAACATGCTCTGCTTTCCCTGCTTTAAGCTATTTTTTTTTTGTCTTCCTGAGTGCTATCAAACCAAACACCCAGCTTGTATTTGGAAAAAAAGAACACACACACAAAAAATCTCACACAAAATACAAAAAAGGGAATTACCAATAAAATGGTACCACCTGTAAAAGGTGTGCATACAAATATAAGAAGTAGCACATATATGCATTAAGTTTGAGGTTTTAAGGCAGACTCAGGCTTCTCCAAAGGGCACCCCCACTTTATACGAAATCATGATTCTCAAACCAACATAATGCGTTGACCACACACCAATTAATGTGTGAAGAGGAACCTATAAACAGAATTGAAAATGTGCATGCCACGTTACCACCCCAAGCACGAGTTAACTACTACATGAAGTACTATCACACACACCACATAGGGAAAACAAATTAAGCACAACTCTGCGCGGCCTTCCTTTAATGGCTGCCACATTTCGTCTCGAAGCGCATTGGCAAACAAAAGAATGGTCACGCACTCCGTTTGTCGACGAGGAAAAGGAAATAAAATATATTATTCAAAAACGGCAAACACAAACAAACTCTGAAGATACCCCGAATATTTAAAAGACAGTCGAAACCAATGCGAGTACACCAAATTCCGCCAATGCACAAGAAGCTAAAAACATACAGACATTAATCTAATTCATTAAAATTAATACGTCAGACTATTTTTTTTTCCAAGAAAAAAAACACACATGCGTGCGCCTGCCCTTGCGCCTGCAAGTAGGGTCTCATAGACACGACCTTGGCATGCGAACCCTGACCACACCAAGAAATGATGCGGACCCAACGCTGGCACCACAACTCAAGCCTGGCTGCCACTGAAAACAAAAACTCATCCAATTTAGGTACATTTTACTTCGGTCATACAGAGCTTGACCTCACTTAGTGTTTGACCATGGGATGCGACCCCCGACCCCAAGCAGCAAAATGAGGGAGCCAACGGCTGCCAGACCAAGCCCGGCACCAATGGACCGCAACTTTCAATTTTAGGACAAATTTACCTTTCAGCCTATCTTAAACCTTGACCCCCTCACATGACTTTCACCTTGGGATGTGACCTTTAACCTCATTAACAAATGAGGGGATCCACCGTGTTGCACACACGACTTCAGTGTGGATCCAATTTAACTAACTTGCAATTAGGTCAACCCAGATATCCAGCCACTTACAAACTCAACCCCACATGACCCCTGACCTTATGATGTGACCTGTGACCCAATCAGCAAATGCAGGACCCCATATTGCATCTATGACTCAAATTTGGATCAAAACCATTGAAATATGCGGTCATCGCAAGCAAATGTCAACCCTTCCTCACGCCAACAGACATCAACAACAACAACAACAGACTACAGCTGTACCCTGTACAGTGGGCAAAGTAATCCCTGTGTGTCTTCCTGCCTTAAGGCAGGCAACACAAAAGTTTGGATGCCATAAAATACAATACAGTAATGTATCTAACGTAAAGATGCACATACCCGTCAATAGAGTGAGTCAGACCAATATCGCACAAAAACATTTTCGAAGCACTCTGCGTACACGTATTTCCACACGCACCGCTTTAGCATTATTAGTACATGTGGAATTTTATTTTTGTGAAAATTTCATATACAATCTTTCTTCCAAGGTTTTTCTAAATCAAAATTGTATGAGGATTCCAAAAATCATGGGTGCCATTTTTTAAAATGTGTTCTTGGATGTATTCTAAGGGGCAATGTTTATACAGGGGTCAAAATATAAAAGGGGACAAAATGTGTTTAAAGTATACCATAATGTTCAGTACCTTTCAAGGATTAAAGAAAGGTATAGTTTGCCCTACCTGAGGGTTACAAGAGTTACAAGGCAAAACGGGTTAAAGGTCACACTGGGGGTAAAATTTCAGAGTCATCGGTTTGTTTTGAAAAACAATGTGCCAATTGTTGTCTTACTGTACAGAAACCGAACATATACAGATCGCTTTGTCAATGACGTTTTGATGACAATAAGAGGGCAAATATGGCCGTGGTCCACAGGGTTATGGGAGACCAGTAGTCATATCTGTAAAAAAAGTCTCACTTTCAAAGGTGAATGATGAAATGATGAAACCACAGAATCTATATCAATTGTGTTAGCTTAGTAGACCAACTGAACGCATTTAAAACCAGATTCAACAAAATCGGACCATTCTATAAATAATGACCTTGACCTTTCTTCAGCCTATTGTAAAATAGGTCGTATATATAGCAAATTATACCTTTTTAGAAACCTATGAGCAACCGAACAGATTGGTATAATTTTTAAAACAATTTAAATGCTTTTTTGTTTACCCCTGTACAAACTTTCCCCCCTTATAAAACGCCCAAGAACACATTTAAAAAAATAACACCCATGATTTCTGATTCTCCATGAAATTCTGTATTGGAAAAACATTGGTGTCAAAATTGTATATGAAAAAACTAAACCAAAACATTAATTACATTTCCCCATGTACTATATTGGTGTATTGCGTGGTTCCACCATATACAAGTAAAATATTACATAACTTTATACAATGCTTAACTTCCCATTCACATTGTCTGACCGCTGTCAGTTTAATCAGTTTGAGGCTCGATGCAAAATCTACGACCTTGCAAGGAGGAGCGAATACTTTGCCTTAGTATCTCAAATGGCGTCACTTCCATCAACAGGGATAAAACCGATTTTGAGTTCCTTCAATCGGGCACTGCGTTTTCCCATCATTTCACCATCCTCAATTGTTTCTGGTAGAGGAACATTTCTTGTTTCTGGTAAAAGAAACGAGAGCAACCCCGCTACTATAGACACGATCCCAAATATGTTCAAGGGTAAGTATGGGCTAATGTCATTCTGTAAATAGTAAAGCAAAGAGGCATCCATGAATATTGTTATTATATTACGTTGGCATCTACGAATACACTCACATATGAGAGAATACGATTGTTTTTCATTCAAATTTATTTTTAGTTATACTTCAATCCATAGTACTTTAAAATGTTGTTTTTGTGAAATACTTTTATTTTTTACTGTTAAAAAAAAAAAATGTGGATAACTGCCACCATATTGTAATCAACGTGGTTTATGAAGGTCGAGCGAGAAGTGCCCCTTGAATGCGTCTCAGGAAGAATTTCCTGAACTGCACATTTCCCTGTCATGGGTGGGCATCATACAAACGACTCTCTGAGGTCTCTGGGCTTAGGACCAGACTCTGGCGGGGTTAAACCGGTTTTATGGGGTCCCAAACCTTCCCCACTTCCCTCAGAGATAAATTTAACGATCATCAAAGATTGAGCCAATTGCTGATTAGCAAACAATTTGGCACACCCCCTGGTGCCATGACATACAGTGTATTTTCATGAGACTCCAGGGCTAGACGAATTAATATAGAATATTAATCGCGTCATACGTCACATTTACCATGAACAGATGAAAACATACCACTTTGGGACCCTTTCTTGAAATTTGTTTTCACAATTAAAGCGACGTCTCACGCGATTCGCAGGGTTTCGTGTACATAGACAGCTCGATCATTTATTTGAAAAATTATAACTAAGCTGAAGACAAGCATTTAACTTGTATTATATGAAAGATAATTGTCAAAGAATTACTTGTGGGCTGAAAAAATTGAAGAAAAATTCGTCCATGGTTTCAAAATGCAGTAGTAAAATGAAATTTTGGCTGAAAATCCAAGATGACGGCTGTGAAGCTATTGTTTTTCAGGTGCTCACAAAAAATAGTCATCAAAAGAAAATAAAGTGGAAGACAAGCCATTGACATGTTTTTTATATGAAAGATAATTGGATAAGGATTAATTTAAGACTCCAAAAATCGAAGAAAAAATTTGTCTTCGGTTTGAAAATCTAGGAAAAATGGTCAAAAATCCAAAATGGTAGATATGCAATAAATGATCAGGGCCGAACCCTGTGGATTTCATGGTTTTTTTATCCTCATTGAGTAAACTGTTTAAAACAATTACTAGTTTTAGGAGTAGATATTGATTGCCAATGCTATTGTTTTGCCTGCCACTTCCACGAAAATGACATCAGATGTACCATGGTCTACACTGAATATCAAATCACTTATAATTTCAATGTATTTACCAGACGAAGAACAAATGGTGCTACCATTCCGCCTACACGAGACAAACTGGAAAATAGACCGCCTGCAGTCGATCTGTTTCAAGTTAGAAAAGTAGTAAGTGAATAAGAACATGAAATAGATGAGTAGATGAAAAAACGTATATACTTAATATGCCTAGTTTAATAAACAAATTATAATTTATACATTGTTGCGATGCTCTTTAACATAACCACAAAGCTGTTTTGATAGCTTTATACATTTTTGTGGGCCGCCAGCTATAGCTGGCAGGACCACTTTGCAATCCGTTGTGTGTGTATTTATGGATGTATGTGTGTGTCACTATATTGTAATTTTAAAAAAAATGACCTCAATTGAAAAGTTGAAGTTCAATTGGAACCAAACTTCTGGCATAGGTGCACCATGGGATCCCTCATATGTTGATGTCAAAGGTCATGTTGAAAGGTCAAAGGTCGTGTGAAGTCAAGTTGAAAAATGGGCTAAAATGTAAAATTGACCTACATTGAAAAGTTGAAGTTCAAACTTGAGTCATAGGTGCAACATGAGATCCCTCATTTGTTGTTGAGGTCAAAGGTCATGTGAGGTCAACTTGAAAATAGGATAAAAATGTAAAATTGACCTCAATTGAAAACTTGAAGTTCAATTGGAACCAACTTGTGTCATAGGTGCACCATGGGATCCCTCGTATGTTGACGAGGTCAAAGGTCATGTACCAAGGTCAAAGCACATGGAGCGGCCCACAGCTTATATTCTTTGAATATAGTGAGCGCGAAGGCCGAGAACTGCAAAATTCTAATTTGTTATTTCTTGTCCGTTTTTATGTACTGTGTAGAAATCTCTATGCATGTGGATTTGTCTCTGTCTTATATCTGACTCAAAACAGGGTCTCAGATATTTCCCAAGAATGGCGTCCCTCATTTTTCTAACGAATCGTGTTTTTTGGCATATAGATATCGTTGTCACATACTAATGCACATGTGTGAAATAGCTACGAAAAACACGAATGTCCGTCCTATTAGAAAAGCATAACTTTGTTATAAAAAAATCCGAACCGCACTATCATTTAATCGTATAACAGTATCCTCTTGTATGTGATACACATTAGGTTTACTACATCAAAACGCACAATCCGATTCGCCTTACACTAGGATTGAAAGTGACCATCTTCAGTTTCGAGGTACACGATAGATTTCAAGGCATCGGTATTTTCTGTAGTAATGTAGTGATGCACTAGTATACTGTTATGAAGACCTCTCAATAGATTTCTCGGAGATTTCTGTCCTTTTTGGGTTACCAGAATTTCGTAAAATATGAAAGCAAAGATGATTTTGAAGTGCTAATTTCAATATAAAACAAAGGCGCATTTCGTATTTGCTCCAATATGAATTAGAAAGGACCGGGCAGGAAAGCAGAGTGCTCACAACCATGCCCTGTAGCCAGAATTTATTGTGGGGGGGTGGGGGGGGGGGGGGGGGGGGGGTGGCTGATATTGCCAGAAGATGGCCTTTGGCTTATCAACAAAGCAATTTTTGTCTCGCCGGTTGAACACCAAAATGTTTTCAACACCCCGTCGTCTCAAATGGGAAGGGGGGGTGGGTTAGGGGGGAGAGGTGACAAGACACCATCGCACTGTGCGAAACAGTAATAATAACACAACCATGTCGTAATGCAATGTATTAACCGCATGATAGTCATGTCCTGCTCCACAAGCCTTGAAACCATAAAATTTCAGACAGGCGGGCAACTTTTGACATTACAAAAGCGGACCTTCAATATCATAAAGCGGACATTCAACATCAGAAAACGGACCTTTGTCATTGTTGGTTGGGGGGGGGTGCGTCGTCACCCCCCCGCACCCCCTGGCGACGGCCCCTGCCCACAACTATAAATTTTTCATACTACTTGTCAAAATCGCACACTTTAGCTTTATATCAATGATATTATACAACATGTCTTTCTTTGATGATCACGATCACAAGAAGTGGTCCATTTGGCTATAATGGTTTAAAGCTCAGGGAAAATCTTTGGACTAACTACTATGATCTGATTTTTTTATCTTCTGTCAGTAAAACGCAAATTGTCGATGGTACGAATTAATGCGGAGGGGATGTGTTGAGACGCAAAACTAAAAGCCGTATTAACAGGCTGAAAATGCTAAACTTGGTTCAACAGAGTAAGTGCTTTAACCCATGTACTGAACTTTTTTGTATATAATTTTTATCAGGCTTCATACCCAGATTGCCTTTAACAGATGGTCGGAAGTTTGTCAGACCGCTCTATCGATGCCTTTGTTTGGTGTCAATCAAAGAACGGATAAGGGTGTCATTACCTCAAGGCTGGGTGAAGAGGAGGATTAGGCCACGTAGATCTTGTAAGTTTGTTATGAACTGACAAAACTCTAAATAACTTATATAGATAAATGATTGGACCAATTGGATAATTGTCCCCTGGGAGCAAGAATAATGTAAACGTATCGCTTTTAATATTCCTATGAGTAAAGAACTTTGGGGTTATGTAATACTTACTATTCATATCATTTTCTATTTGAATGCTTCAGTAAGTTTTTCAAGTTAGTGATTGGAATTTATGCAGTGCATTTGCCTTGTAACATTGGGCTTCGTAGAAAAAGGGACCTTTTTAATTAGGCCTTAATCTGATCCGTACATCGAATTTCTATTGTTTGATTGGTTAAAGCATGTACCTCTCAGAACAATTGAAAATCGTCGACAACGCCCCGAAACCTTTAAATGACTGACACAGGATAAAAAATCCGACTATAGATTTGGGGCAAGTATTGTTCATAAATAACCATACAATTGGAGTTCTGGTATAACGTGTAATTTGTCCTGTAAGTAAGCACAAAGGTTAGTATCTTTGGAATATCTTCACTATGAGCCTAATAAATCCTCTTCCTGCGCAGTTCAATAGCTTTCATACGCCAAGTGCATTTAGCAAATACAAACCCTTCTTTATCATGATTTATGGATCCCAGACAAATTGCATGGTCACTTTTTTAACAGTGCACATCCAAGGCTACTGACCTCAGCCCTTGGTAGATACGCGTGTTTTGCATCGTAGTGATTGGGGAGGCCAAAACTTGATGAATGATGAATGTTTATGCTTTCTTTGCCATTTTATGCACTCCGCGATGGAAAAATTGTTAAATGACCCTTCCCCCATAACGGGAAAGCCACTTAGAGTGTAATAGATATTATCAATACACATCAAGTCACAAATAAGTCTCTTTCCCGTCTTGGTGGGGGGTGGTGTATAATAAAAATTCGATTTCCCATTGAGCCTTTAAGTTCACTTACAATACCTCTAAAAGTGCCATTTTCCTGACTATGACATTTCTTGTTTCAAAAGTGGTGAAATAAAATACTTTAAAGTTATATGATTTGTACAAATGGGTACCAGCTAACGCAAAACTGAGGGGCGCTTCTTCTGCTTATCCTGCTTGGTCCTTTCACAATCTTGTACCAAGCTTATCTTTAGTTTAGATGGAATAGAGGGATTTGAAATGAAACAATTTTATGAAACTTCCGTTCAAAATTGCAGTGCGCGTAAACTTAAAGCGGCACAGGTACATTTTCACAAATATAATTTTTTTTCACTTTGCTCTCAAATATATTCTAGGACCAAATTGGAAGAACACAAATATATAGCAGTGCACAAAATGCACCCAGTAAACATAAGGTGCCTTTATATGAGCTAAAGGCATCCATTGATTTCTAGCCTAATCTGTGGGGCTGCTGTAACTCCATTCAAATTATAGTAGGATTTTTTATTCCTGTCAGTTCATTAAAAGTTTTTGGGGCGTGTCGACGATTCCATTCGTTCTAAGAGGTTGTATACTTTACCCAATCAGTATAATAGAAATTCCATGTCACGATACCGGATAAGATTAAGGCCATGATTAAAAAATGTCCCTTTTCTCACGAAGAAAATATTACAAAGCAAATGCACTGAATAAATTCCAAACATCAAACTTCAAACTCTGAAGCATTCAACATAAGAAAATTATACAAGTAATTATTACTCACCAAAGTTCTTTTAAGGAATACTAGAAAATCTGACACGTTTACATTTATTCATCTTGTTCCAGAAATAATATTTGACAGCTTGGTTCAATCATTTAAGTGGTTTAGAGTTTTTGTCACTCATAACAAACTACAATATTGACGTGGCTTAATCCTCCACCTCACCCGGTAGACGTTTCATATAGAAGTCCCATTGATGCAAATGAGGTATTGCTATTCATTCCGTCAAGCACTACTGCACAACGCCATACAGCGCATGGCGGAATCAATTGTTATACCTCATTTGCATCAATGGGACTTCTATATGAAACGTCTACCCTTCACCCAGCCTCGATGTTCATGACACTTTATCCGTTCTTTGATTGACGGCAAACAAAGGAATCGATAGCGTGTCTCACACTTTCCGACAATCTATTCAATTGAATTTAGAGAATAAAGGTATTGTTTTTAGCCTCTGCCGTGTGTCTATCGTGTCATATCACACGGGCGACAGCATTATTTTTAGTAGAACAACGAGGCGCAGCCGAGTTGTTTTATGCTAAAATAGTGCTGTCGCCCGTGTGATATGACACGATAGACACACGGCAGAGGCTGAAAACAATACCTTTATTCTCATTCTTTAACACTTTATCAAAATAAGAAGCTGTTAGAAATATATTTCTAAAATTATGGTAGATTTTATCCAACGAAATACCAGATCATTTTAAATCGATCAGTCCGTTCTTACTCTGCGTATTGGATTGGCCCGAGCAGTGCGTATGCGCATCGCGCCGACGCGTACGCGCTGTACCGTGTGGTATCGTCGAATATCACACGGCTAGGAACCAATGAAATTGCGTAAACAATCTCAAGTGTTTAAGAATTAGAGAATAAAGGTATTGTTTTTAGCCTCTGCCGTGTATCTATCGTGTCATGCCGAGTTGTTTTACGCTAAAATAGTACTGTCGCCCGTGTGATATGGCACTATAGATACACGGCAGATGCTAAAACAATACCTTTATTCTCATTCTTTAACACTTTATTCAAATAAGAAGCGATGTTTAATAAAATTATGATAGATTTTACCAACAAACTACCCCGACTTTGTAAATCGATCAGTCCTTGTTTACTATGCGCCTTCGATTGGCCCCGGGCAGTGCGTATGCGTAGCTTGTTGACGCGTATCCGCTGTACCGTGTGATATAGTCCAATATCACACGGCAAGGGAACCATGAAAATGCGTAAAAACAATCTCAAAAAACGTTTTGTTTAAAATCGAAATAAAAAATGGGGATCACCGACTTTGTTTTTGAGCAAGAGTCAAAACAAAAAAAGGTATGTTGTCACTTTTTAAACCACCAAGTCTATGGGAAAAGGTCAAAATTTGACGTTTGATCGCCTACAAAATAAAAATTCCGATAAATTTTGTAATTCTAAATAATGTTGCGGTCCTGATAACGTTCTTCAAAATTTTGAAATAAAAACTGAGGGTCACCGACTTACTTTTTCCAGTACACACCGAAAACCACTGAAATTGGACACTTTGTTCAAATTGGGCTTATGGGCCGGCAAGAAAAATCCGCGCCACATTCGGCATGTAGCAAAGCAGGAAGCTGGCGTAGAGATGCGCGCTTTTAATTAATAAACGCAAAACAAACGCACAGTTATGCGCGGTATCTGCGCATGATACCTAGCAGCCTCCCCACCAAAAAAAAAAAACAACTAAAGTTTCCATTTGTCGATACTGGCTCTCTAAACAGAATGCGAAGGTGTAAAGAGCTTGCGCGTAGACAAATCACACGTCAAACCACTTAAATGTTATCTGTATTTTTTGATTGTTAAAAAGAATATTTGTAACAGTGTGTATGTATGTGTCTATCGTATGTATGTGCGTGTGTGCGCGCGTGCATGCGTGGGTGAGTGCGAGTGGTGGCTGTTTCTGTGGGTGTTTTGTACAAGAATTTAAACAGACCGTACCTCAACCGGTGGGTATTACCTCGGGAGTATAAACTACAATCCCTCCCCATGTGTAGGTGGGTAATGGCAAACTTCCCAATCATTGCAAAAGTTGTAATGGCATCGACATGCAGTTCCATGGCTGAAAAAGAAGAAGCGTTTTAAACGTAATGTAAGAAAATCTAGCCAAAGAGAACTTATACCACACATTACCACAATAGAAAAGAATGTGAATATACTTTGTGAATATCTCAAATTGATTTGTTGAAGTCTGTTCTGGCAAGATTTTCTTTTCAAAAACTTCATGTTGTTTGTAATTCAGCAATTGGCACGTTCTTTAGATCAATGGTTGTGATTCTGGGAGAAATAAAACAAATCTAAGTTTCTCTGTTTTGGTCTTAAAGGACACAGTAGCATAGATGTAATGAAATGGACTCTACTGGAAATCACGTTTCTCAAATTTCAAAAATATAAGGGTACGTGTTTACATTTTTTTAAAGAGGAGTAACTAATATTTTCCTTTGTAAGCCAGGCTTCACTTCTCTGCCACAGACAGCCAAAGATGATGACATACTTCCAGTTTTTATCAAACTTTGAAAAAAGCAGCAGTAATTCAGTCACGGATCATGCTATGCATATGTGCTAATCCACCTTTCAATTGGCGATCAATATCTTACAGAAGTATGAAGTACAATGTCTGAATGCCCTCTTTATGGGTCAAAAACAAGATATACACACTGTAAATTCTGGCAGGGATGTAAACTTTCACTTCTGCTGCAAGAAATTGCCTGTAACTTTTCCTGCTTTTTAATGTTTTTACAGAAGGTAACCAGCATTGTTTTCAACTTTGTGGAAGTAGTTCAAGGGTCCTTGTCCGATTTCTGAATTATTTTTCTATGCCATGTGTCCCTTAATTCAGCAGGCCGTTAATGAAGATCATTAAAAAACATTTATGAAAAGAGTAACATTTAGACAGACCTCACTGGGACAAATATACTGCCAAGATTGGAAACTCTACAGTTTTATTCTTATGCAACATAGGCGGACTGACCATAGACCTGCTGTGGAATTTTCCACATGGGCCGCTTGAAATTTGGCCACATTGGGCCGGTCGAGTAAAAAGAGGAGGAAAAGAAAAACAGGAAGAAAGAAGATGAATGCGAAGAAAAAGATGATGGAAAAATAGATTATTAGCCTATGAAGCAATTTCAACTGTTTTTCAGGAGGGCTGTGGTAAAAGTAAATTAAGTGTTGTGCCGGCAGCAACTCCTTGAAGCCAACGAAGTCGAAACTTTTGATATGGGTCGAAGCCTTTACGATTTTGCTGGACTTTCATCGATATCTAAGAAAGTTACAAGCGTTGGGCCGGTGGCAGCCCCGTATAAGGCCAGGAAAATTGATTGCAGGGTAGAGAGTTGGAGCTGTACCTTCTCTATCTAACAAGTTTACTTTTAAAAAATCTTTTGAATTCCCTATATCAATACTTTTTATTCGGGGGAAATTGTGAGGCCTTTGTTTGGGCGCAGCGAATCGTCATGGGTCACTGGTGACGCTGATAAATTTAGCAGTCTAAACAATATGTGTTATGCGGAATAAAGTTCACTTTATTCTGTTTAGACTAGCACCATAGAGGACTGAATTCATACCAGTGACCCAGTGCCAATGGCACCATCCGGTCCCAGCCCCTATTAGGACAAAGAAACTGTGCACACTGTACCCATGATGTAATGGTAGGGCTGAGACTCCAGCTATATATTGTGATGAAAACCACTTGAATTGAACTACTATCTGAAGTACGAATCTTTGTGCCAGAAAGATAGTCTAAACAAGGAGGTTGCCACCTATAATCACAAACTAATCAGGGCCGTCGAGAGTTGGTAGATGAAAATCGCGGGGCACCTGCATTCAGAAAAAAATGCGCACGACGCACGAAAAAAAACCTCTTAAGGCCAATTTGGATGAAATCATTTAATTTAGAACTATGAAACATTTTGATACACACACTTTTGCTTCAAATCAAAGTCTGGAAGCGATTTGACTCACAAAATTGCAGAATAAAAATAATGGAGTGGTTTGCCTTTGTGCAATATTAAGAAGCTCAACTAAAAAACGGAACATATATCAGAACCTTAGGGTCCATTTCAATAAAATGGAACAAGTGTTATTCCCAATTCATCTGATGTGCCTAAATTTTTCATATATAATGAGATCCATTGCATATTTGTTCTAATTGGCTAATAACTACAAAGGCCAACTTCTACCAGAACCCAATGCCCGAATTTGATGAGACTTGGTATTGGTCTTGTCGGTAGCTGGACTCCAAGTATTACCACTGTTAAAAAAAAGTTGTCCGTAAATTACGGAAATTTATGCGCCCAGCAGTCTTTCCCAGGCATTTTTAGGGTAAATTTACAGAAAATTTTGTCACATGAAAGGAAATTTGACAGTAATTTTACCAGAAGAAGGAAATTTGTTCCATATTATGGAAAAAAAATGGTGTATTTACAGGAAATTTTTCCGTTTTTTTTAATTTAAAATTACGTGAACCCAAAAAAAAAAAATTCCGGAAAATATTGTCCTAGAAATTTTCTGTGAAATATTTCCGTAAATTAACATTTTTTATGTTTTTTGTTTTTTATTTTTATGTTTTGTTAAAACAGATTTTCCGTAAATGTACGGAAAATTGTTTTCTTTAATTTCGGAAAATTTTAACAGTGTACCCATGCAATCTCGCGTTGCTAAAATGCAAGCCCATATTAATACTTATTAGCATAATCTTTCTGATTGGCCCCCCCCAAAATCAATAACCACTAAAAAAGTTGAAAACCTCTACCAGAACCCAAATTCCGATATTAAATAAAATTGTATGAGCTAATTTCCATATTTATTTTCTATGGCTAATAACTACAAAGGTCAACTTCTGTCAGAATCCAATGTCTGAATTTGATGAGACTTGGTATGTGTGTAGTAGTGGACCCAGGTATTACCCATCCAATCTCGCATTGCTAAATGTAGATATTAATGAGCTAATATGCATATTTGTTCTGATTGGCTGATAACATAAATTGCTGCTGTAACACAATGTCGGAATCTGAAGAAACTTGGTATTCATGTAGTGGTCGAGGCGGCCCATGGACCACGAATATTGAGTGCGCGAAAGGGGAGAACCGCGAATTTCTAATTGTTTTGTTGGTTATAAAAAACATGTTGTATTTTTTGGGGGGGGGGGTTGTATTACATATAGGAACTATGGTGTTCATAATATGCTCATGGGCCGGTCAAGTCCATTTTTTCCACGGCCGGATTGACTACCCAGTCCGCCTCTGTGCACAATCATTGCATTTGTTGATTTATCATCCACCATGAATAATATGAAAATGCGAATTTTAATAAAATGCTATTGTATATATTTCAGAATACAGGTAATTTGTTAGTTTAATATTAAGTTAAAAACAATTTTTAATGTAATTTTAATGTAAATTATGCCGAAGTACATACAAATTTCCCAGAATTCAACTGGATTGAATAAAAGTTTGTACGCTATTTTTCATGATTTAACTAAACGGTTTACATTGTAAAAATAACCCAAAATATATCTTTACATATGAAGAGCTGATACAAAAGGGCTTACGTCCATTTTTACCGAAATTGAGTTATTAGTATTACGTTATAATGCCCATAAAATACACATTTTTTGGTGCTTGTTTGATTTTCATACCTCCTTCCCTTCCTGAGATATCGTAATTTTTCCCTTTCGGAAATCTTCGGGAATTTCCGGAAATTTTGACTTAAAAAGGCTATAAAATCCCAGAAAAATATTTTTGTTTTCCTTTTTTGATGTTTTATGATAGTCTTTAATGTTCTTTAACTTTTAAAACCAGAATAAATTGTTTTTAAGTCACTATGTGTGCAAAACTAATTTTAATTAACAAAAGTTGCTGTTTCGGAAAAACGCAAAAAACTACAAAAAATGGCATTTTGACCAATTTAATTAAATGTTAATAATTTGAAAAATAAATGAGATATTCAATTAGTTCTTTTTGATTTTAAAAACGTTAGTCAAGGTGAATAATGTAGTGACAAAAGATTGAATCAATTTTAATCACAAAGGTGGTTTTTAGAAAAGGGGTCAAATAGTTGTTTTGCAAAAGGGCTTACATCCACTTTTTCAATTAAAGTTAATTAATAATTAAGAAAAACTAATGATATTTGAACAATTTTACCTTTTTTATATTGCCTTACACTGGTTCTAAAAAATAAACTTAATATTCAATCATTATAACACCTTACTGACACCATATCAGTTTTTTCCTCTTTATCTCGAAAGCGCAAAAATGGATGTAAGCCATTTTGCATATCAGCTCTTCATATATATTTTGTTGGTATTATTGATGCATCCATCGTAATTCAGTAGTCGATACAAAAACTGCATATAGTTATATATGAGTTTCCTTTTGTATATTTGTCCCTGTGGGTCTTTGGAAGTCTAGTCTTACCGGTCGTAGGCGGGATCCAGGCCGTAATTACACAGAAAATACCTGCAATAAGTACTGATAAGCTGATAGAGAGTCGACGACCACCGAAACTATTCAAGTGAAAGAAAATAGGGTAGACGTTTCATATAGAAGTCACATGGATGCAAATGAGGTATTGTCATTCATTCCGTCAAGCGCTACTGCACAACATCATACAGCGCATGACGGAATCAACTGTAATACCTCATTTGCATCCATGGGACTTGAAACGTCTACCGAAAATGGGCTATATGAACTAAAAATGAAGATCACAGTACACTAAATACCTATAATACCTATTTTTTAATGAAATTTGCAATCTTTGTGATTGTGTTTTGCTGCCGCTGCTGCTGCTGTTTGGAATTTGTGTGTGTGTGTGTGTGTGTGCGTGTATGTGTTTATTGGTCTTCCTTTCGGTGATTTGGTCTAATCCCACTTGCTCTAATGGTCATTTTGTCTAACTCCAATTGGCCTAATACCATTTAGTGTAATAACCATTTAGTCTAATAACCATTTTGTCTAATACACATGTAGTCTAATATTCATCTGGTCTACAACTCATATCGTTTAATATCCATATCGTCTATACCCGATGTAGTCCAATGCCAATTGGTCTAATATCCATCTGGTCTAATATTCATTTTGTCTAATATCCATTTGGTCTAATACCCAATTGGTCTTATATCTGTTTGGTCTAATATCCATCTGGACTAATATCCATTTGGTCTAATATTCATTTGGTCTAATATCCATTTGGTCTAATATCCATTTCGTCTGGTGTCCACCTGGTTTAATATCTATTTGGTCTAATACCCATTAGGACCAGATGGGCATTAGACCAAATGGATATAGACCAGATGGATATTAGACCAAATGGATATTAGACCAAATGGGTATTAAACCAAATGGATATTAGAAAAAAATGAATATTAGACAAGATGGATATTAGAACAAATGGGAATTAGACCAAATGGTGTTTGTGGTTATTAGACCAAATGGATATAGACCAGATGGATATTAGACCAAATGGATATAGACCAGATGGATATTAGACCAAATGGATATAGACCAGATGGATATTAGACCAAATGGATATAGACCAGATGGATATTAGACCAAATGGGTATTAAACCAAATGGATATTAGACCAAATGGATATAGACCAGATGGATATTAGACCAAATGGGTATTAAACCAAATGGATATAGACCAGATGGATATTAGACCAAATGGATATAGACCAGATGGATATTAGACCAAATGGATATAGACCAGATGGATATTAGACCAAATGGATATAGACCAGATGGATATTAGACCAAATGGATATAGACCAGATGGATATTAGACCAAATGGATATAGACCAGATGGATATTAGACCAAATGGATATAGACCAGATGGATATTAGACCAAATGGATATAGACCAGATGGATATTAGACCAAATGGATATAGACCAGATGGATATTAGACCAAATGGATATAGACCAGATGGATATTAGACCAAATGGATATAGACCAGATGGATATTAGACCAAATGGATATAGACCAGATGGATATTAGACCAAATGGATATAGACCAGATGGATATTAGACCAAATGGATATAGACCAGATGGATATTAGACCAAATGGATATAGACCAGATGGATATTAGACCAAATGGATATAGACCAGATGGATATTAGACCAAATGGATATAGACCAGATGGATATTAGACCAAATGGATATTAGAAAAAAATGAATATTAGACAAGATGGATATTAGACCAAATGGATATAGACCAGATGGATATTAGACCAAATGGATATAGACCAGATGGATATTAGACCAAATGGATATAGACCAGATGGATATTAGACCAAATGGATATAGACCAGATGGATATTAGACCAAATGGATATAGACCAGATGGATATTAGACCAAATGGATATAGACCAGATGGATATTAGACCAAATGGATATAGACCAGATGGATATTAGACCAAATGGATATAGACCAGATGGATATTAGACCAAATGGATATAGACCAGATGGATATTAGACCAAATGGATATAGACCAGATGGATATTAGACCAAATGGATATAGACCAGATGGATATTAGACCAAATGGATATAGACCAGATGGATATTAGACCAAATGGATATAGACCAGATGGATATTAGACCAAATGGATATAGACCAGATGGATATTAGACCAAATGGATATAGACCAGATGGATATTAGACCAAATGGATATAGACCAGATGGATATTAGACCAAATGGATATAGACCAGATGGATATTAGACCAAATGGATATAGACCAGATGGATATTAGACCAAATGGATATAGACCAGATGGATATTAGACCAAATGGGTATTAAACCAAATGGATATTAGAAAAAACACATTACGCGAACAACGCTCCTGGCATTTATTATTATAATTCACCTACATATACATTTTTAATACAGTAATTTATATCGTTCGGATTTTTTAGGCGGGGAGTATATATACTGGTTCGCATTAAAAAGTGCGAACCAGTTTCTGTTATTAATTAGTATTCTTATTAATTGTTAAATATCTCATCTTTTGTCTTACATGATATTACTGAATCCACACTGATAGAAAATACAAATTTTTCATTTTTTATAAAAAAATTAAATACAAAACATTAACCCACGTCCAACGGGGGGGGGGGGGGGGGTTACCACCCACCCCCAACCGATGATTCCCAGTCGCACAAAAACGCACACGGATTATTATCTAAGGCTTTTATGTGATTTCAAGTTCATTCTTTGTGGTCATTTTAGCGAAAAAAAATTGGAGGTACCACCTTCAGGGAGGTCAGGGTGTCCCGTCAAAGTCGGAAGGTAGCCTCCTATACTTTACTGTGTAAATGCCTAAAAATGCACGGTACTTTTATGTTACTTTGATGCTTAGCTTGACAAGTCATAGACCGGGGCCGGGGCGCGAAGCCCCGGACCCACTTCCCAATATGGAGTCCCCAGTTAGAGTAACCTCGAACTATTTGATGCTACAGTAAGTAAATACTGACAATATTTGTATTTTGTTTCTCAATTTTTAGAGTAATAACATGTGTATGCTTACTTTGGCACCCATCATTCTCTGAGTTATGATGTCACTAAGAGGGCACATGTGGTCCAGTGGATACAACGACCGTCTCATGACCCAAAGGTTCTAGGTTCGAGTCCCGCTGAGGCTAATGTGTGTGCACTTGGGCAAGGCACTTTACCTCGCTTGTCTCTCTTCACCCAGGTGCTAAATGGGGGCTGGTAGGATATGTCCCATTGAGCGCCGCCCAAAGGTATGAATATTCCTTGGGCATTTGAAAAGCAGCTGACATTCTAGTAGCAGTAAAAGGCGCTATATAAATGTCGACATTTATTTTATAACGTCATATTGTTAAACTTGATATGTTTGTACTTTATTTGAAGAAAGGACATATGTAGCTACACACTGATACTAGGCAAGATGATGTTTGTCCCGGGGGTACCCCACCCCCTCCCCCTTGGTCGTGAATGTAGTAGAAAAACCCTTGGTTGGACGAGGGTTATTATATGTTGAGAGCATTTTGTACTTACTGTTCCATAGAGACATACGCCAAGATGTAAGCAGGCAATTCGACTAACGACAACAGGAAGAAATTAAGATACTTATTTCCCGCAAAGTTGACGCTATTCAGAGATAGGCCGTAATATGTTATAACGGCAGCAACCCTTTGTATCAGAACAAATAATAATAGAAACGGTTGGTTTATTTCGTTTGGTATGTAATGGTACAATTCCAAGATGCTTGATATGTAGCTACTCAAATTGTTATACTGTAATACGTGAACAAAAATGTCCACAAAGATTGTTAATAATAACTTAGGTAACTTTTAGGATTCCCATTATTTTACTTCTGATAGCATTCTCCAAGTTTTGACAGATTAAAGGTCCCAGGAAATGCAAATAGAATTGAAGTGGTTTGTGTTAAGTCTACAAGGAGGGACCAGAAAGCATTCAATATTTGGGTTGGTGATGACATCATTTCGGGTACTATTGATTTTTCAGAGAATAATAGAAAATTCCAGGTGACTGGTGTGAATCTATTCATGACACTGACTGATAATCAATAGTTTCACAAATGATGTCACTTGTAGTGTGTTCTTTTTTCTGGCCCTGTTTATTGCAATGGAATGTCACACAAAGATTTGGAATAGGTTTATCATCTCATTTCCTGGGACCTTTAAGAAAACTAAAGTGCCCTTTAAAGGGAAAGATACCGATACTGACTTCTTACTTTTTGTCATTGCTACTCTTGTTAACAATAAAGGTGCATTTTTAAAATTTTTAATTTTTGGCTCAAGAATAAACTACTGGATGGCACTTTTCTGGAAAACACGATGAGGAGTAATACCGACGAGACTAAACTCTCACAATAAATGGGATCATAGAATAGAATCGGGCAAATGGCTTCATTATCGCGCTACCAAGAAAAGGACCGTTGTTTTCGCTATCTTAATCAGGTCGAGCAACATTTTGGAAAAGGATGGTTCACTTTATGATTTAAAAAGCTATAGAATGAGAAGAGAGCTAGTAGACGTTCCTGTAACCATGAGAGAGTCGAGTACATGCTTTTTCAAAACATGAATTTCATTCATAGTGACAAGAGGACAAAGTTTAACATATGATGTAAATAGACTCATAATAACGAAGCGTATCAGAATCATCGCAATCGGTATCTCTCAATTTAACGTGATGGCGTAGAGGAAGCTGTCTTCGCGCTACCTCCATCCATTATAATTATTGTTCAATGTAAAAAAATACTCACCAATCCAAATTTAGTATGAGTGTGTTTTTGGCAAGATTGCGAGTCTTGAATAGGTCTAGGACTGTCAGTTTCTTTATTTTGCCTTCTGCAGTTTCTCCAAACTTTTCGGCCTGCTGCGTTTTGTCTTCAGTCCTCAGTTGTTCTTCAGACGGCTTAGATGCAATGAAGGTAGTGTTATTCACTGACGATTTGACCTCTTGCACGTTGAGAAATGTTTGCGGTGAGGAAACGTGGTTAAATTTGGCGATTTTATGCAGGATACCTTCTGCCTGCTCATGTCGTTTTTGCGACAACAACCACCTGACTGATTCATGAATGACCCTGTGGTTAAAGAGACACGGGCACATTTGAGAAATAGTGCACACTCAAGATTTTTCAAAATTGATATGTTTGCATTTGTTGCAAAGCCTTACATTATTCAATAGTCCCCAACTGAAATGATTAAAACAATAACAGTACATTTTTTGAAGAGCGCCCCCAATTTTCCGGATTATGGTATATATAAACCTGGGTATTCTCCTTGTGTGCCACCTTCTTCATCTTCTTCTCCTGTTACGGTCACCTTGACCAAGGCCAAAACCACCTCAAAACTACG
>JAMKCH010014539.1:0-23342 GCA_023653785.1 Ophioderma brevispina
GTTATCATTATTCACTCAATGCCAAACGATTAGCACGAATCTATCTGATGTACCGCTAATGTACTAACTGTGTAATTCCCATTGGCAGGGATAAAAACAGAGATTCTTTAATATTTTTTTTATCTCTAGTTCGGTGGACGGATTTTCATGGGATTTGCCAATTATAGAAAAAAGTACAATTAATTATGTCCTCCTGAATATGAATCTCACAGCTTTAGCAGTTTTTGAGAAATCTGACAATTTTTCGTGCTGCACCAAACTTTTCTTTTGGACCCTGTATAGGGCTTTTCATAATTTAATAAAGCGCTTTACATTTCTTGCCTGCCACCTGAGGCATACTCCGATATTTCCGGATGGCACTCATGAGTATTTCCTAAAGCTCCCGTTTTGCATCTGGGCGGGGAGAAGCAGCTAGGTAAGTGCCTTGCCCATGTGCACAACACTGTGGCCGCAGCGGGACTCGAACCCAAACCTTCATATCACGATTCTATTGTTGTACCCACTGGACTACGCGTGCCGCTAAAATTCAATCTAGTAAACACACTATTTGCTTAATGTCGCAAATGGTTCGACAAAGAAAGAAAGAAGTTTGTGAACATCTAATTTGTAAGTGTCAATGATGGTGCCCCCCCCCCAAAAAAAATATACGACAACTAAACATTATTTTAACAATATAAACTGATCATTTCTCTGAGATATTTTGGCTTTATTGTTTAGACCAGTCCATAAGCTACATCTCGTTTTTATTCCATCCAATTTGATGTACTCTACCCGGACATAATTGTCAATAGAACACAAAGGGATAAGAATACCGTTTTAAACTAAAGAATGTTGTAGCGATCTGGACATGATGTAAATTATCATGCAATGAACTATTATTCTTAAAACAGGAAAGCGCCCAGAATTATGTTGTGGGGGAAAATGTGTGTGATCACTTCTCAGGTGAAAACACTATAATCTATTATGTCCTGGAATCGAATCTGAGACGCGTCGCTATTTGCGTTGACTGCGTATGCCCAGCTGCACTTGACCTAGTACATCGTCCTGGTAACGTAATACTTATCGCGATTGGCCGATTCAGCAGAGTCAACTGTACTTTGTGCGGGCTACGCTCAGACAAACCTCACGGCGATCGGCGCAGGGCGAGCGTCTCAGATTTGATTCCAACATAATTGTAAATGGGGAATAATCGTGAATGTAACCCTCTATTCATCATGCAAAGAAATTTTATTTATAAGGCGTATGAAAGTCGATTTATGTTTTCCGTAACCCGCCCGCGTTATGATTTTCTTCCGCGTTTGAGATGCTGAAAACCCTAAAAAGTTCATTATTCTGTACTTTTAAGAAAATTTCAAGGTTTTCTTTTTGTGATCACATCAGTCGCTAACGCATAACCTGAGCCTCCGGGGGTGGGGGGGGGGGCAGACACATAATTTTCCCCCTTTTTTCCGGCTCGCTTCGCTCGCGTGTAGACCCCATATTTTTCCCTTCCCCCCTTCTTCTCTACCATTTATTTAGCTTCTCCTCCCCCATTTTAGTTGTCCCCCCTGCCCCCCCCACTGGTTACGCCACTGGATCACATCATTTTTTGGTGTGTTTTTTTTTTTTTTTTTGTTTTTTTTTTTTTTTTTTTTGGGTGAATGTGATTTTAGTAGAATTTAAATCAAAGAACAGTTGCAAAATATTTTAAATGTATGGTAGTGGTTGAACACAATATTGTAGCTATTAGAGCAGGCCGAAGGTTGGTGAACTGGTTGTTTCTTCAAAATTACAAATAATGAATAATAAAAAATGAAATAGTGCCTCATTATGATTACCAAAAAATGTTACGGGAACATACCATTGACTTTCCCTTGGCCTAATGCTAGATTAATATAGTCTGGACCTTGATATTAACACTGTCAGGAAAGTGTTAAAATGTTTATAATACTGAAAATTTTATTGTAGAAAAGAACAACAAAACACGTGGAATACCATTCCATTGTAATATCTAATATTCAAATGCGTTACTTGACATCTTGGATATCACCGTGTATTTTACTGAGATTCTGTTCCATTTTGAGATCACTCTGACGCTAAAAGCAAGGACACACTTGATATGTCATTTGGAAAAGAAAAGAAGTAAATTTTGGAATTTTTTACTGGAAAGCTATGTACCAAACCACAAGGCTGCTTTGGGAGCAAAATTAATGTGCCGACAACGCTCTGATGGGGACCATTTCCCCTCTATCAATTCCCCACTGCCTCCAAGACGCCAGAAAAGAACTACAAAGGAACCAGTGTTGAACAATAAAAGAAAGGATGGTTGGTGTTCCAAAGCCTCAGTTTACCTTTGACCAGTGTGTTTTAATGCTGAAACCTGGAGTGAGACTGAGACAACAGGACTGTTTTTTGGAATTGACTTTCCCAATGTTAATTTTTCACTGGCAATTGTGACATTATAACTGATCCATTAGTCATAACAATGATCGGCACTTTCCACCTGTTGCTTCTTATTATTATATATTATTTTCAATTAATATGTCTCGAAGTCGGTTTTTAATGGCCACTTGTTAATGTACAGTGATATTGGGATATCCGAAAACTGGACCAAATGGGTTTTCAAGTGTCTCATGTAATTGGCCTTACTCCTTGAACTAATCTAAATTACACCAGCTGAAATCTGACCTATTCCTAAAAAGAATCAGTTTACTCCAGTTTGGGATGGACTTCAATTTTGCTCAACCAAGCATCTTTGGTTGTATAATATTTGGGACAGTATGTATTTTGGGTAAGAGCTTAGAGATTTTGAATTTTCGGAAAAAAATTAATAAGAATGGCCTAAAATGGGGAAAAATAAAATTTAGAAATGATTAAAAAAATTAAACAGGTTAATTACACCTCCTTCTTATAAAAAATATATGATGTCAAATATCATTAGATTTATGAAAAATAGGTCAATCTTCGGGAAATCCTAAAGTTTTGAGAAAATTGCCATTTTATTTAAAAAAAAGTATATTCGAAAGCAAATCAGAATTTGGATACATTCCTTTTTTTAGATTAAAACTCACTTAGAGGTCCATAGTGGTTATAAAGTGCTAGAATGTGAATCATCTGTTAAGTGGTAAAATGAGTCCACAACAGATATTTCTGAAAAGTGAAAAGATCAAAAAAATAACTAGTTTCAGAATTCCGCCCAGACACATATTTTAGTTCCATATGCCATATCTCTAAAAATTTTCAGATTCAACTCTGCGGAGAGTTCAAAGCAACACAAAATCCCAGATTTAGTTTTCACCTGGTACGGTATAGCCAAAACCCCGATCTACTGAGGCATTTTTGTCAACAAAACCCCCGCCCCCAAGGTGGGGGGGGGTTGGCTGTGGTTTTCCTTACTGAATATCCGATTCCTATAAATTAGGTACCACAGAATAATTTCTTTCTCCATTAGTTCAAAATAAGTACCAACATTTCTGTTATGACATCACTATGACGTCACCGATTGAGGACGGTAAATACTGGCTATAGGGTGAAAAATTGGTATTTCGCACTTTTATACTGTAATCAAAAATATTACTATAGCACTAAAACGGTCTAATATATAAAACTAGTCATTCCCATCAATTGGAGCCAACCGGAATATTCCTAACTTTTAGATGAAACATTTTATTATTTCCCCTATTCTACCCTGTGTGTGATGGAATTGGACAGTTTTGCTAGCATGCGAATTATGACGTCATTCTGACTCATACTATAAACATGTTTGTTACTCATTTTGGTATCAATGGAAAGAATAGGACCACAACTCTCCATTAGTACCAACATCAACATATATTTTCTGTTGTTGTGATAGTATTTGGTACTTCTCTCTCTCTCCTCTCGTCTCTCTCTCTCTCTCATCTCTCTCTCTCTCTCTCTCTCCCTCTCTCTCTTCTCTCTCTCTCTCTCAGGGTGGTTTGCCACCCCCAGCCATCCACTTTGGGATCACCCTGTATCTTATCTATTAGTACCCCAGTGGATGTTGTTTTTGTCAATGTCCATTGACAATTACATTAAATATATTTTTTTTATTTTTTTTATTTTTACTCTAAGGCGGCAAAAAATGGAAGGGGTGACAACCACCCACCCCCTTTCGGAAGACAATGGATGAAGCACATAAAGACATCTACTTGTTGTGTACTAAATCATTGGTCCATCAATTAGCTGTCTTACGCTTTAGTTCGTATTATGGGGATATGAGGATATTGCCATAAATAAGTGATGTAAAGGGTAGCAGGTGGTTTTATTGCTACGTATATATATATACACAGAGAAACATGATTCTATTATTTTTCTCTGATTCATATCTAACTGACTTTATTGTTTTCTTTCATGAACTTCGATCTAGATGTGGTTAAGAATTTACATTTTTTTTTTTCGTTCAAATCGGTAAACTGTATGCCAATTTTTTCCCCCTTTTTCTTCTACATCTGCTCATCAACCATCCCAGCACTACTATTTTTATGCCACAGCGGTATTATGTTGACGTTACCCTAAAACCGCGTCACAAATCCTATCAATACGTATCGTGGGCAAGGCATACGGCCCTATTGCACTCCTTTGCGTATAGAATTTCAGTCTCTGTACATACTGTTGAATTGGTTGTTTGGGCTTGCCCGAGAGAAGCCTTAACACGCAAGGTCGGAAAACCGTAGTGATCTACCTTTTTTTATTCGGTAAGTGAAACTGAATGGGAAGAGTGACCTATTTTATTTTTACATAATAATTTTTGAAACAGCAATTTGAGGCATAAAAACGTTACTGTTGACAAGTTGATTCTCACTTTAAAAACAGATATTTGCCGATCACATTGTTAAATACGTATATATTGTGTGGGCATATAGGTCAGCGTTACAATCGTTGTGTATCATAGCAACACACCCGCCATCTTTTGGGTAGCAAAACGTCGTGTACTTAATTGTTAAATTACTAAGTGAGGTCAGTATACATCTTGTTCATTATATTATCATGTCATTGACAGTAATAAATATATAATTCAAAAAATAATTAATAAATAAATCCAGCAGTGTGTAATGTCAAAATATTGGATGATTCTTTCTTTCAGGATACAAATTTAAACCTAAAATCTGTGAAGAATGGAGTCGAGGGTTTTGTAAGGTCCCGACAAAACGACACTAGAAAAATGAAATTGTGGCTGTCTAGTTCATGTTAAGAAAGCAATCGAATTTCTGAAAAACAACCAGACTATAGCACAAGAAATGTAGCAGATGCTTTAGTTTTTTTAGGAGAGTTACTCCGTTTGACAAAATTCATTCCGTCCAAACAGCACTGGCTAAATACTGATTGGTTGAGCTCTATTTCAAAATGGCAAAGCGCTGGAAGACCATTTCACGTCTTCAGAAAAGACTCAGTTAAGCGAAAAACCTAGCACGGATGGAGACTTTAATGATGAACTACGCTAACAGAAGTCCTGAACTTGGGTGTGATTTGGGAAAAATTGGGGCGCTATTGACTATATCCGTGTCTATGTTGGAAAAGTTAGTAAAACAACCCGAGAACGAACGAAGAAATTTGTCGCATAGATTCCTTGCTTGGTATCCTTCATAACGTAACCTATCATGAGGAGTGTAGAGGCAATCGTGAAGTTATTTCGAAAAGCCGGAGCTGTAAACACTTAAAGAAATACCTTGATTCAGCCATATCCACGATAATTCTTTCGTTTTGCTGATTCTAGCGTACATTGTTGACGAAAAGAGAGCGAGCTTTTGGGAAAAGGAGACAAAGCAGTGTTTTTTTTGTCCGTCAATTTATTGAGGAAGGAGTCCAAAGCAGCGAGCACAAGGCTAGTGGGTGGATCGCGGAGATATTTCTCTCAAGTTCGGTGTGGAATTATTGGATTGCCTTAATCATCTGTCCATCAATGATGACAAACAAGAAGGCCGTGTGTGAGAAAACGGAGGCATACCTTGTCCATCAACCGTATGCTTATGTCAGATTTCAGTGTGGAGGAACAACGATTGGCTGTGAAGGCGCTGTGGAACCTGGCATTTGAAGATTCTGTCAGAGAGAGTGATGCAATTAAGGAAAGCTAAAGGGAGTGTGTGAGTGTATGCGAGTTGCTTCAATGAATCTGAATACGAAACATTTGTTCGTGTTTAAGATTACATTATCCATATAGCCCGTAGATGATGTATTTTTGTATTTCTTATCGATACTTGCCTTGCCTTGCCTTGTCCTTCTCACCATAGGACGATTGGCGCCACCTCTGAACAGTTATCTTGCCTCCTACAGTTGCTTGAGCAAATCTCTTAGCTTGTATATACGGTAGCTGTCCATTCATTGATGTTCGAAAACCATTGTATTCTTTCTTACTCTCTTGCCGTTTCCTTATACTTTTCCAGTCGATGATTTTCAGGGCGAGAGGGCTAACTTTAACTTGTTAAAAATCAAATAGTCATTGACATGGGAAAAGCCATACTGCTGCAGATTAAATTGTCAGCAAACTTAGCTAACTTCATGAATTTAATTGACCACGAATATGAGTGGATTTTGTCATAGAAATAATACGTATCGAGCGTACCATACATCGCAAAAGGAAGGTGCTGTAAATGAGGCTTGAACTTCTATGTTAGTACAAGAGTGCGCCTTAACCAATCGCGCCAGAGCCTATTTTTGTTTTCAAAGTTGCTTCCAAACATCAAAGTCTTTCGTCTATTATTATTCTGTACAAAAATCACATAGATGCGTGTGTGTCCAGTCAGCATTTCTCTCACTTCGTTCCGTATTGAGATATCTCTACTACAATAGTTGTTAGACTAACCAATTTGTATACAGTTTACAGCGTTCCTCCTGGGACAGCCGCGATCGATAAGTGCCACCCGACACGGCTTGTTTGATGAGATTTGGCCCGAAATTATGCTCCAGGACCATATGGTCCATGAGCATAGGACAATCTGAAAAAATATTAGAAGTCAAATATATGTTCTTGGAGCATAATTTAAAAATGGGCTCAAGGAGCATATTTGACTATGGCGAATTACTACTCCAGGAGCATATTTGAATATGCTGTATGCTCCCGGATATACAGAAGTATATGGCAAATATTCTTGGGAGCAGTGGAGAGATATTCTAAGTCAAATACTGCTCCAGGAGCATGTGCATCAAATTTAAGTTTTCCCCAGATTACTTTGCGCCTGGACATTTTAGGAGGTGAGGTCAATATAAACTAAAAGGGTCCACTTTTCGAAGCCCCCACCCCCAAAAAATCTAATAATAATAAAAATAATACTAATAATAAATCCTGCTAGGCCCTGCTTTGAAACGTGATAGTAAAACAGTTATGGGCATTTTTTCCTCAGCACTGAAATCGTGACGGGTTCGAAAGACAAGGTTCCTTTTTAACAAGTGCAGCCAGCAAGAATGCCTTGGGGAGATACAAAAAGTCCAGCGAGAAAAGTTCCTGCTAAAGTCAAGAAAGAAGACGATCAACAATTATGATAAGCTATTAAGTGGGACGCATCAAGAACGGGCATTGAAGATAAGAGACGAGCTCATAAAAGTGGATATAAGTTCGGATTGATGTCGATTAAAATGGGGAAGCCAGATTATGTCGTTACTATCCCAAATAGTCCTGTGAAGCCAGAGGAAATTTAGCCAAGGGGACAAAACGATATTATTATTGCAAGCCTCAGTACATATCCTCTACACAAAAGGCATGATAGCTTTTCTGGATGGTAGCTAAACCAGGTAGGGGACAGTCAGGATTACAAAGAGGTCAAAATTTTAAAATGCTTCGTCTGTTGAAAAAGAGGCACTCATTTGTCCAACCATACAGGATTCCAAAAAGGATAGTTTGTACGATCTACAACCCAAGTTTTGGCGTTAAGGATGAAAACAGCAAAACAGGTATAAAAAGATTAAATTTCAGTTGTACGGGATCAAATGTTGAAGTTGCTTCCAATTTGGTTAAAAAGTGGTGGAACTGATTGATGGAGGTCATAGGATTAAAATAGGATAGGTTTGAGTGTTTTTTTTAAATGCTTAATAACAAAGTCGGAAGGTATCAAGGCAAGCCTCATTTGAAATACAATGGACGAGACCTTGTGGCCCCCTACATTGGTAACTAAGCATGTTAGACAGTCAAAATTATCCTTAATTTTTAATCTATGAGAGCCACCAATGACATGGGCACTATATTTTATGCCCAAATCAGAGCAACATTTGAAATTTGATCCCCTGCTTAAAAACTGAACTGAATGACCCTTTTGATTGATTGTACTGTTTTATCCTATACTCCAAACTTTTAGGCTGTAGTTAGTCCAAACTATACCTTTCCCAAGGGGAAATCCAAATAATGTGGTATACTTATACCAACATGATTGAAGCAATTAAGCATCGCTACCATTCCGATGAAATCATGCCATTCTTTTGTGTTGGCCATGGTAATTGATGCTGCATAATAGTGTCGGTTTGTTCCCTTTCAGGGATACCGAAATTTGCTCGGGTCATGGACTAGAATGGGTAATATCAATTCAGTGCTGTGTTTGTCTTAACATGGACAATTGTGTGATCTCTACTCTGTAGTAGAGATTTTGCCCCCCCCAAAGCGAAGCGTGTACTTTCACGTTGACGTGAAATGTTTTGTTCCATCCGAACAAGGAAATACGACATCCATGCAAATACATACCTCCTGAAAACTCTCCATTTTAGGAGCACTGGCACATTGGAAAATAATGCGTTTTCAAAATTGAATGTTGCATGGCTGTAAAGCTTTTATATTTTGTTAGCCCTCACCTGAAATGATTTAAGCCAAATGGCGTCCTTTGGTGTAAATAGAAAAGGGGTTTTACAAAAAAATTTATTTTAAAAAAATCACTCCGCTGATAGTGGTGTAAACCGCAAGAAAAAACGCAAGAGTTCCATACGACCCCTTCAAGTTGTACAGTTAACAATATTCTTTTTAATTTTTGGCCTTAGGGTTAGGGTATTTGTAAGTGTAAGGCATAAATACAAGAATTGTTCCTGTACATTTTCAAGGGGGTACATCTGGATTCTTCCGAAAACACGCTGGAGTCGATTCCCTCGACATCCACCCTGTTTGCCCGGCGGTGACCGTTGTGGCTGTGATAAAAGTGAGTATGAGTCTGTGATATTATGTAATAAAACATTTTTATCAAGTTGCGGCAATCTCACAATTGGCTAAAATCACCGAAAATCACTGGATGTCTTTAACATGTTTAACCTATAATATTATTAAGACTCACAAATGGTTTATGGTATGGATTTTGTACATTAAATATATCTGTATCTTCCAATGTCCTAGACAATCATTCGAGAGCAATTTAAAATAAATCGTAATTTTGACCAAATTGTGCCTGTGTTTAATTTGTTAACAGACACTTTGTAGTATTAGATCTGTGCTGTTTGAAATTGTGGAGACGTCAATGAAAAACAGCTTCCGTCTGTTGGCCAGCCGTGTGATATAGTATTTTTATAGAAGCTGCGATGGATTTGGTAAAATCTAAACAGAAAAAAGAGTTTAGTTTTAGTAATGAAGGCTAAAGTCTAATTTTTAGGCGTAGGTGAAGAAAGGTACGTGTCCAACAGAGTAAAATTCCCGAAAGCATTTCAGGCGTATAGTGAAGGCCGTGGGAACACCACGTCAGTACGTAGTGCTTTCTCTACAATCGTATACTTAGAAAAGTGACTGCAGTTTTCCATAGAATCTATAAGATAAAAAAAAGTACAAAACAATCATTAATGGTACAATCTACAGAAAATAAAACCATTTATGGGTTTGGAAAGTACCAAAGTTGGCATGAGGGAGGGGAAGAAAACACCAGTTTTCTGTTGAGGGAGGGACCGCTACCAGCCATATGTCACTCATTGACCAGGCGTTGGCTTAAACATAAATGGAATTCTGTACATGGTTAAAGCAATATTGGCACCATTTTTTGAAGAGCGCCCCCAATTCAAAATTTGCTATTTGTGCACGTTACTTTGGTAATGTTTAGGAAACATACTGCGAACGAGAATGCTAAAAAAGGCGTTTGATTCCAAAATAAGCGATTTTGTAATTAGAATTGGGATCCCAGATTGGACCAGATGGGACGGTAGAGCTGGAAATGCTACGTTAGGTCCGTTCCATGCATTGATGAATAGTGCAACTGAGAAAATAACCTCTAACTTGAATTGCCAGAACTATTAAAAACAACTACTGGATGAGCGTAGACACGCTACTGGTCGCTATTTCCCGGCTATTTTCACATTGGAAGGGCCGTTTCCAGCAGCGTTGAATTATTTCGGGGATTCCCGCTAATAATTATTCTAGTACAAAATTCTTCGACATTTTCGAGCTTAACCCATTAAAGGTATAGTTTACTAGCCAGTTACCCAATGCCACTGTGTAAAAAATCTCCAAATTTTTGAAAAAAATGGGGGCGACCTTCAAAAAAAATGTGCTAATATTGCTTTTAACACCATATCTAAAAACTATTTTCATCAACTGTACGCAATACATGATGTTGTAAACCGCTACGATAATGTCCATGGTAATTACCTATATTCAACTATCTTTAAATTCGAGGACGATATTCTTGACTCCTATGGCGATGATGTAATGAAATCGGAAGGTCGTTATGTTGTGCATGTTCATCCGTATTATGTAGTCAAAATTGTCGTTCAGGTAATTTTTTATTGTATTCATTACGATGTTACTTGTAGTCATAATGGTTTTGAGACTAATTCCCAAAGTTTCTTTGAGACGTTCAAATTGTGGAATTGATTTTAATCTTTTTAATAAATTAATAAAACCCAGCGTTTAAGGAGGTTGGGAAAAACCATTGGCGCCAATTACGATATTGAACAATTTCATATCCTGATGAATAAAGCTTTCTTTTTATAATGTTTCAACTTAAACCTCTTGTTAATAAATTTGTTTTTTTAAGTTTAAACCTTTGGGGTTTTATTATCAATAAACGATTCTGTTGCCTCTCAGGATTTATGGACTTCTTCAACCTTTCCATACTGTCTGATATTTTCCATTAAACATTTTGTCTTCTATGCCGAAGGCAACATATGACTATAAGAAAAAGAAGCTGTGATCCCAGCTTTGTTGAAGCCATTATGAACTGAAGGCTGGATAGATATAGCATGATCGGCAAAAAGCTTACTACAAAAATCAGGTCAGATAGGAGAGAGAAAACAAACTTACAGGAGCAAAGAAAGCGATGGTAGAAAGAGGCCAAAAGTCATCCTCTGCAGACGACTCTGGCGTATTCACATCAATTTTATAACATTGGCTGGTATTCTGAAAGGGAGACTAACTAAGACCTGGTTTTAAACCAGGGTTAGTCATTACATGAGTGCCTTTTGCCTTTAGAAATAATGAGAAAGTAAAATGAACAGGTGAGAAAATCCTCATGCATGGATGAGTCAAGAATGTCCATCCATGAGGAATTTTTTACCCATTACAGCACACTTTCAGAGCATGTTGGAAGGAGAAAAGGCCCACTCATGTAGGATAACCAGGTTTAAA
The DNA here is from genome assembly GCA_023653785.1 of Ophioderma brevispina. Lineage (NCBI taxonomy): Eukaryota > Metazoa > Echinodermata > Ophiuroidea > Amphilepidida > Ophiodermatidae > Ophioderma > Ophioderma brevispina. The sequence goes on from JAMKCH010014539.1 coordinate 11,516, forward strand.
ACCTGGTTCTAAAGACTTCATTTCAGAATACCAGCCATAAGCCTCACAAAGAGAAATATGGAGTAAATAGGTCTACTAATACAACTGATTGTTAAAACAGATCGATGTTTTTTTTTTAAATTTAACTTATTTCGACAACTTTCCATTAGCTTTTAATTGAAATAATGTTTTAAAAATGTGATACTAAAATTATGTGTTTTTATTTCCCCCCCCCCCCCCACACTCTTTGAGTCGATAGGTGATTATAATCTGTTCGGAGCACAAACTGCTTTTTATTGTTTTTTTTTTCAAATGTCAACACTATGCATTATTAACACTAAAGTGCCTAAGGTCTTGTGCACTCCCTTTTGTGTATAAGGGGGTCCACATGGACTCCCCCCCCCCCCTCTGAAAAACCAGTTGCCAGTGGAATTTAGCAAAACTCTGGTCATTGATGGGGTACATCAACACGACCACATACAGGGAAAATGAAAAGCTTTTTGTACTGATTCAAAAAGCTGTCCAAAATACCGATTTTTACAACGCGCATTCAATTCTCCCGTCAAAAATGAAAAACCATTTCCCGAAGGACTTTTCCATTAAATTTGCCTCATAGAGAAACATAAACACAATATATTTGCTGAAGAAAACAAATTTAAAGAAGTTACTCGGATTACATGTAAGGGAGAAAAAACGACATTTGAAGAGCGCCATTAAAGGCTTAATTATGCTAATTAGCATTAATAAAGCCATGACCGATTGATTTTTTTCCACCAAAATATGTGCAACGATATTTAGGCAATTACATAAAAAATTTTGGGCAGAACGAATTACGTTACAAAATGGCGCAGTAAAAATAAAAAATTTGGTCCATGCCCCCCCCCTATGCACTTGAGTGTTAAAGAACATATTCCAAATGCATTCGAATAAGTCCAAACAAGCATAGTCTTAGGTCAGTGGCACTGAGTTATGAGTTATAACCTACAAAATATACCAGGGGGTTCACGTGGACCCAAGATTTTGTTTTTCGCGTGCCATGTTTATAACGCTAAATTACTTTTGCCCAAATATCAGTTGCGCATATTTGGTTGATTTTTGAAAAAAATTCAAATCGCACATGGCGTTTTTCTGCTGATTATCATAAATAAACGTTACGGTGGTGCTATTCAAAACTTGTTCTGCCGATGACCCTACAAGGAAAATAATACACTTACCCATTACACATTGTGACTATAAAAAGTATGAATTTTGAAATGTGTTATGCAAGGGCATCTTAGAAATGTGGAAGGGGCTGGTTTTTTTTTTCAAAGATCAGGTTCCATAGTTTTCTGTGACTGTGGTGGGTCTTTTTACAAAACATTCAAATTATACCAAAAAGAAAAATTTTAAGCCCTAAATCATACTTAAAGTTCCGTTTTTTAGGTTAAATTTTAATATTAAATGAAATAAATCTACAGGTACTATCGGGTTGTGACAATTAGCGACCCTGGGTCACCAGTGACCCAGGGTCGCTAATTGTCACAACCCGATAGTATCCGTAGATGACACTGATTGTAAAATGTCAATGCATATTGGGTGATATGTCGCTATTACGAAATCGTTTCCCAATCAAGAAATCCTGTTATCGTCCCGGACTGGTAAATAGGATTGAACTTTCAACAATATTTATTTTGTTCACGAGTGACTTTTGTCATTTAATGGTTAATTTATTATTTTTTTCTTTCTTGAAGGTCCAGTAAAAGCGCATCATGCCGAATCTACGGGTGCTTCAGCACCTCGCCAAAGCAACGCAGCTACGTGGTCCACAGAACGAAGTGCAAAAATGGTTTGATGAAATTAAGCTACCACAGCTAAAGTCTCATTTGGATTTCTGTGATGGCAGTGATCTCGAAGATATGTATGAGAAATTCTCACATGATGCAAGTTCTTTTGAGAAGGATTGTAAGGCTAACTTTGGTTTAGAATACAGAGATACAATGAGGCTTTCATCGGCACTCAAAAAGCTTTTCAAATAGATTCTGTGTTTGATCATATGTCAACGGCACTATCGATGATTTGACAAATCAGAAAATGAACAAAATCATCAAAATGAGACTTTTGCATGTCTGTAACAAATATAGCTACCCTGTCATACCCTGTAAGTGATAAGACGGAAAGCAAACTAAGGAAGTCAAAATTGGATGTTTAAGTCATTACTGTATGTACGGAAACTTATTACAATACTTTGAACAGTGCCGTTTTCTTCCTTTTTGGTCATATTTTTTTCATTTGAAAAAAAATAACATGCAAATTCTACAGTCATATCGTTCACCTTTAGACTGTGAATCACTGCATTTAAAGTGATTTATTGGTATGAATCTATCGGCACATATATAATGAAATATCCCTAAATATGACGTCACCATAGTTTTGCATTGTCCTTGAGTATCCTTGCGAAAAAACCCTTTCACGCCTTAAACTTTCGTAGCAGTAAACGATTTAACGAAGCCGCCATGTCATTTTTTACGCATCGTTTTGCCACAAGCCGTGTTTAGTCTTTCACACAATTGAAAGATGATCGGTTGGTTAGTCAAGTTCTGGCCTGTATGAAAGACTATCGCGTTTACTTACGTTTTAACCTGTGAAAGTAAAAACAACAGCTTTCATTTAAAAACGTTTCCTTAATTATTACAAATTTATCAAACAATGGCATACATTTGTGCCTATTTTTTTTTTATAAAATGAGCCTGGGATTCTTGAGAAATATAGTTTTTAAAATAAAATTAGGAAACTCTACATCATAAAAAGAAGGCGCTACTCGTACATTGAAAAGTACGTAGATGCTGAAAACCGTGCTTAGTGTTGGTTTCGAACACTGATCTCTAACAATGGATTGGAACCCTGGCTCGTAATTGAAGCACTGGTGGCCATATTGGTCCTTCCAAAAAGAGCCCAAGCAGGTGGTTAAGAGCCGTCATTTAACAATTTTTCCCCATGAAATGTGATAAGCGACATAACATCTGCAGAATCAAGCAAGCCAATTCAGCATGATTTCCTGAGCTCATTGTATTTGCGGCTATGGGATGGCATATCGCTAAAACGTGCAACCCGGGATACAACTTCTGTTAAACATGTGTCTCTGGATGGTATTGTTTTTCGGTAGACCAAGATTCCCGCCCCGTTGCTCCTTCATCTAATACAATTACTGTTGTGTAGCCTATCCGGAGTGCCATGGTTTTTGGTTGGGGTGTATAATTTATAATAGGGCTGTTTTTGAATTTATAGTGTGCGGTGCGCATGGCTACAGAACCCTAGCTCTGTAGCATGGCGCGTATGTTCAGGTATTATGTTGATAGAGATCTGACTTTTGCAGGGGAAGTTTCTGGATGTTTGAGTTATGGCACAGGTAATTTTAACAGAAGCATGATTGATGTTAAATGTTTAATAGCAGTGAACGATGAAAACATGGCAACTGAACGTGGGCCTGGGGCCTATCTGTTGAGTAATTTAAGCGCAACTTACAAATGTAAACATGACAATAATATTACACCTGCGTAAGGCCTATTATTGCATCTGTAGCATAATTTAACAATGTAGTGTTGTTACGACAATGGTGTTATGACTTAATGATAAGCCTGTGGTATTGTCATGTAGTATAGCCAATTAGAATTTTGTGCACGACAGTCGTGCATATAGCATTTGCCTACTCAGTTTTCAGTCCCATAGTTTTACTAATATGGAACTGAGATCACTGCCTATCTCCTCCACGTAGACAGGTCCGAAAAAAAGCTTTTCCTAAATATCTGTTTAGCAAGCCCAATTTTGGATTTTGTCCTCGATCATTTGTAATTAATAAAAAAATCACTCAGTCAACGAGAGAAAGAAAAAGCATTTTGTCATGCCTTCGCGAGGGACTCCACATGGCTTTCAAAATTTGCACCCTCAAAAATCATTGATCTTCATGATCGTAAATGCGAACTCTACTTGAACATAAAAGAGGTAAGTTTAATACGTACCTATCCACATCAACCAAAACTTACTGAATATTTTTGAGGTGGGGTGGAACTCGTCTACCGTTGCCTATAGGCCCCCCTAAGATTCTTGAGTTTTGACATGACATATTTGAACAATAAGAAGCGAAAAATTCAAATTAAAGCACACTGAAATCATCACCTGAATCTGATGTAAACAAATTTGAGGGTGTCAAATTCGGACCCAATGTTATTGTCATGCAAGGTACGTTTGCCTCCAAATCACACATTTTGTTCCAAATGGTAACACATCACCTACCATTAGATACCCAAGCTCTTATGAAGAACCCCGATTACAAATCAGTTAACAGTTTGCTATATTGGATCATGAATGGATCGAGTTAGAAGCATGCGGTGCCATGCCAACTTTGGCACCTTTGCGTTAATGACCAGTCACATGGGTGCTGTGTCCCGAGGCAGTATAGCTTATCATTGGATGTTACACTGTTTCAAGTCATGCGTGACAGGACACTGCTACTATTACTGTTTTCATGGCTATCACTAAAGGACAGTATTTTGTCCTTGATTTGAATTTTGAACATGTTAAAACACTTTAAGATTAGCTTAACCCCGATCTGGTAAGTAGCGTCAATTGACAAGTACCACACTTGACTTGAACTGCATTGGAAAAATAGTCTTTCCTGCGCCTTCAATGCATTGAAAACTAGTCTTTACTACAGCACCACATGTTAGTCCTCACATCTTGATCGATTACGTGTGAAAACAGGCGATACAGCATGCTTGCTGCTTTGTCCGTATTGTAGTTATAAACGGTAACGAGATGATAGTTTGGTGTCACGTGTCATGTACCAGGTCAACTTGTCAGGGATCAGGTATCAGTTTTGCTCTTCGTGGGCGACCGATATATATAATCCGACTATGTTAAATCAATGTCTGTACATGACGCCTCTGCCAAAGTGCTATTATTTTTCCAAAGACACCGTTATTATGTCTAAACAGTCAAAATTTACCTTTTCCTACTGATTCAAAAACCGACGTACGATACGATAATCGGTTGTTTTTTTTTCCATGTAGAGATACTTACGTCATTTTTACCTGAATGGGTCCCCCCGAACAAAATAATCCACCAATCAATGCCGTGACGTCATCAATCTTTATTTTTTCCAAAATTGTGTTATTCCATACTAAAATTCCTTTTTAAGATTCAACATCTGTATATGGTTCTTTAAAATTAATATTCAATTGTCCCCGCATGACTGTGAAAAAGATGGGTCCATAAGTCTACAAAGTGAAAACATAGTTCAGCCGGCTAATACCCTTACCGTGGACTTTATGAGCAGACACGATCCCCTTTTTATTTTAAGGCAGGCTTACAGGCCACTGCGCCGGCTGCGGGTATGCGTCCATTGGTATTCCCACCCTGGGCAATTGCCCAATTGGGTAAACGTTTTTTTTTTCTATGGAGTGTGAACTGCGCACTATATGAGATTGCGATTTATTCCGTATTGAATTACGTGTTTACACAATTTGACACTCGACGACCCTATAGAGATCAGGGTTACAGTGCGACTGCGATAAAGCTATAAATTTTACGCGACCCCTTTTCAAATGTCCACGTTTTCATGGATTGTTTAGTGTTTAGGCCAACTAAAACCTTTGTTATCACAATGATATCTAAACCACCCTTCTAACATTTTTCTCAAATCACTGGGTTTATAATAAGTGTCGTTTTTTGGCATAAAAAATTCTAAATGAAACTCGCTCCTATCCTTTGTTGCCAATGAGTTCACAAGGCTGAGGCTTGTGGCAAACTTGCAGTGATAAATGCGCGTATGGGATATTATTTCGCTGGTTTCTGTTTTTCGGTTATTGCATTGCGGCTTTAAATATACCACAGATAATAAACATGGTAACATCCATGATTGCTGTACAGTTTGTATACATTTGTCGGAAAAAAAAAAAAATAATCTTGATTCGCAGAAATACTCCAATGGCCATGAAAACCCATCTGTACGTTTTAAGGTGGGATCTACAATTATATATGTGCCGCTAGATTCATCCCAATAAATCACTTTTATATTGAATATTGTGGCACTGTCTGTTCAATTAACTTGATGTCCGGTTTTTATTAATTTTTCAAAAAATATACGCTTTCCGAAAAAAACACGAAAGAACGTTTTTTCCTCATTGGACCCAACAAGATTATTGGGTTCCAACTTGAAAACCTGTTTCTTCTTTGGATCGTTATTTAAATTTACATGATTTTCATGACAGACGACAACAAACTGGGTCCAGTGAATTATGACTTTTGACTCTGAAACTTTGATGACAGACCCATTCACGAAATAGGGCGCTTTCAAAAGCATGTTAATACGAACAATATTATTGTTGGACCTTACTTTGATTTCAGGTGTTTGAGCATTCATTAATGCATGGGCATATAAATGCAATCGTTTAAAACCGATATTCTTATAGAGGCCTGTCTGTTTTATTCATTGGTTGCGGACAAAAGAATCATACAGCGCTCCTGTAATGTTTGTCCATTCAGTTATGCCGTGTATGGCAGTCCATAAAGGCCATAACGTATTGCCACAACCCGTTGCGAAGGTTTGCAACGCGTTGTGAAGGTTTGCAACGCGTTGTGAGATTTAATTTTTTGAAATACTTCACAGAATTCATGATTTTATTGGCCGACCCCGCAACGCGTTGCCGAAATGTTCGCAACGCGATTGTGACTTTCTCACAACGCGTTGCGACAATAACGTTATGACCCCTCATGCTTGTGGACCCAGTTAGCAACGCTTTGTGAAGCTCGCAGCGCTTTGTGAAGCCTCGCAACGCGTTGTGAAGGTTTGCAACGCGTGTGGCAAAGTATCTAGCAACGCGTTGTGGGTCTATTTTTGAATCGGTCACAGCAATCATGATTTTGATTGGCCGACGTCGCACCGCGTTGTCGAAATGGCGCAACGCGTGCACTTTCTTCCTCGCAACGCGTTGCAACTTTCTCGCAACGCGTTGGCAGCAATACGTTATGGCCTTTTATGGCTTGCCATAGCCGTTTGGACACCTTGCATATCATCTCGTTTGTATTGGGCAAACAAAGGTTCGAATTTGATCCTGTTGAACAAAACTGGTATTATTTATTTCCTACCGTATCGGACCATATTGATCGTGAATAATATCCTGCCGAAGACACCTTTTACTACCTACAAAGAGGAGTCAATGGAACCTTCAACAAAACGTAATTACTAATGGTCACCAAACTTTTTTTCGCTCATTTTGAAAAACGATGGTAAAAATCCCAATTTCCATAGATTTGAAGGTTTAAATGTCCTTTTCCCTATGTCTTAAAAACGGTCAAAATTAGGTCCAAGTATACGAAACAACTTTCTTTCGTGAATTTATTTCGAACGTACGTATTTGTTTGAAATAATAAGCAAACCATACATCTAAGTTAATTGAACAGACCGTAGCACTAACACACAAAGTGTAGTATAACCCTCGTCTTGCCAAAGAGGTAACCCTTGTCTTACCTTTAGTAACTCCCATACCGTGCGCAAAACTCCAGGTAATTATTTTCACATGTTTCCTTAATTTTAGCAAAAGGTAAATGACATTCACGGTGTGTATGCCTCCAATGTCGGTGGGATGGACATTTTTAAATATCTGCCGAGTATGACTCTAAACCTTAATGTTTATTCAAAACTAGTCATTCCCATCATTGAGAGCCAAATACCGCATGGTAAATTGGATTTGCGCTCATTTTACACTGTGTGTCTGGGGATGGATTTTATGAGGTCTTTGTGACGCCATTCTAAGCATGTTAGTATCAGTTGAAAGAATATGAAAAATAGCTATCCATTGATAACAAAATCATAAGCATTGGGTTCTTTTAAACGAATTTCCGAGGGGTGGGATGGGCAACTCCGCCTTTCCTCAATTGTAAGATAAAGGTGAAATGATCTTTTTTTTCCTACCAGTATAGAGTGCTTAAATTAACAGGTTTAAAGTGATTATTCACTCACTTTCGGTAGTTCTATAGAATTTTGTATTTATATTAATATTGTTGGTGAGTAGAATGTTGAGCAATAATTCTGAAAATAAAATGCAAGGTCCAGCTTAACTAGATGTTGAGATGACATGTAAAAATGTACCTGTCCACGTGAACTTCATTGCTCGTAAGCATTGAACACAATGAGTTTATGCAATGTTGTCCAAATTTTACTCTTAGAAAAAGGTGGGACTTAAAACCCTTTTGTCCTGTATTTAACAACATACAGGTTCTATGAAGAAAAAAATAAATAAAAAGTGGCAAAATTGGATTTCAATGCTATGACACATATATAGTGCATTTCTATGGATGGCTCAACTTAACCTCCATGACTGGCTCAACTTACCCCACCTCTGGGGTAAGTTTACAAAATATTTTTGGCATCTCACTGAATGATAATACAAAATATTGCTCAAAAATTGTGATACCTTAATGAAGTAAGTATACACATGTTTCATTTGTAACACTGTATTTGCCTCCTACTAAATTTCTGTGAGTAGAATGAAACAAAATGTGAAAAGTGGCTCAAATTGCCCCATTCTCCCCAACCCAAGATAATGGTTCTTTGTATATCCCTAACGTCCCTTAAGGAAGGTGACTACCAACCTGACGATCATCGCAAAGAAGTGAGAGAGCGTTATTTTTGTTACATCTAGGGGAAATTTCCCCCCTAAAACAAGGCAGGGGTCCGCTCTGTGATTTTTGAAAAGTACAAAAAATGCAGTTAATGGACGTTGGTAATATAGAATGCTTAAAGAACCCTTAATCAAGAACCTTCAAATCCTTGAAAGGTTTTTTGCAGAACATAATGAAAGCTTTGTGGAGGTGAAAATTATTTTGGAACAAAAAAGGGTTAAAAGTGTTTTTCAAAATACGCAGGAAGTACACTGATCCAAGAAGAAGGTTCCTGGGCCTGTTAAATATTGACGTTTTTAATATAGAACATTGAGGTGCTTCATACGTGATAAAAATTTGCAAGTTCTAAAGTATTTACTGCTTTGTTGAAAACCACGTGACTGGTAACTATGGGACCATTGTGCGTGACATTACTATAGCCCTTTTTTCGGTATTAATGGGAATGGTAAGTACAGATTTGAAATGTTTTGTCAGAGTATGCTTTTCAAGTTTCAAAGTGCAACATCAATAGCAGAACAGTCATATTGTAGCTGTTCAAAGAGAGCTTCGCTAATCTGAGAGCGAGTGTTAGCCACAATGGTCTGCTACTTAATGTATGTCTATCTTTTGCATTACGAAGAAAGGTATCAATCGGTATCTTTACAGCATTAAACAGCGCCATAGAATGGTAATCCACTGCGCAGGATGGCATTTTACAATTGTAATTGACCCACAACTGTTAATAACCTCAAAGTTTCTTGAAAGAAGTTGCAATTGTTGACGACGTGGGTGATCAATCACCATAACATTACGCTACCTTTTTTTTTGGAACCAGACTGTAGCAAATCTTTAAAATATCTAATAGAACCCGAGCTCTTGACGGATGTTACAAAGAATAACCCGACCATATTAAGGACAAGAAATAGTATCGCATATAAAATCTTTCTTGTCATACCATTGTCAATATTGTCATTTAAAGATCAGAAAATAAAAGATATTAAAACTCTATATTCTTGTCTCAGGGTGATTAAAATAAAACAATTACCATTTTCTGTTTTGAATAAGACAAAGGTTCCCCTGGTCGACAGCAGCATCAACAATGGCTATAAAGGCGCATACGTTCTGGTGATGGAATAACTACGAAACTTTTAAACGGAACCGAAAGGCAAATAAATATTCACCTGCTACTATTTTGGGTAACTATAACTAACTGTTTTCATCCCTCAGGCTGACTGGCTGACTGTTTTTTTCACACTTGGATGAGTTGGGTGTTTCTTTTTTATGTCAAGGCTAATCTAAGCATTAACAGCTGTTATCTAATTAGTAACGCTGACGGAATGGTGCCAAGATAGCGATTAGCCCCCCTTTTGAAACTCTGAAAGTCCTGGTTCGATGCTACATGAGCAGGAAGGGCATTCCATAAGCCTACAGAGAATGGGAGAAATGATCTTCTGTGGGAGGCCAAGTTGGACCTTGGGACTTCACAGCAAGGTCATATGAAACCTGACTGAGCGCCTAAGGCGAGGATCAACTGAAAGCAGCTCAGGTAGCAGCTGGCTGAGGAGTTCTGGTGCTTGTCCATAAAACATGCGGTGGAAAAGAGTGACAATTCCAACTGCCCTGCGATGACCATAAGTGGTTGGATGTGATGAGTGGTGAGCTCACTCTCGGGGATACCAATGGATACCAATGATGGAAATGGCACGTCTCTGGATTGCATCTAGTTTGGATAGTGAAGTGGGTGTTGCTCCACACCATGCTGAACTTGCATATTCCATGTTGGATCGAACCATGGATTTACATATAACAGCCCTTTCAGGATAGGGTGCAGCTCGACGGAGCAATCCTAGTCGCTGACTGGCAGTTTTAGCCATTTTGGTAATCACATGAGACCATGACAGGTCATTACTGATGGAGATGCCAAGTAGATCGATCCTGTCAACCTCTTCTAGAGTTGTTCCAAAGAAGTGGAGACTTGGATGGCCTGTTGCAGCATCTTTCTTGTTTGATATTGTTAAAGTTTTACACTTGGCAGCACCGAAAAGTACATTCCTTGAAGACAAATATAAAAACACAGGCTGCAGAGAATAGAGAAAGCCCTAGGAACGTGAATGGTACCAGGAACATATCTGTCTCTAAGGATAATGAGAATTTGGTGTTAAATTTGTCATCACGGGTTTTATCGAACAAGGAAAAATATATGTGCTTAGTTAGGGACTAAACTCCGCGGTGACGTCGACCGAACTTCCGGAAGAGGAATTCATCACCCAAATCGAAATCGCTTGCCGAGGAATAACGTGCCAAATTCGCCATTATACTTAGGAACCCGCGCAGCCCTTAGTGCAACATCTTTTGGGAATAACCGTTGGCCTTAAACTAACTTATAAAGGATGATATAATTCAAATTTTACCGGCTGGCGAATATATACCGTGCTTTTTTATCGCGAAACGTAAAAGAGAAGGTAAATCATTTGTTGAATTATGGTAAAACAATTTTTCGGTTAAACATTTGGACCAACACAACTGTATAAATCTGAGTTGAAAGGCATCCTGGAAGATCTTAAAGGTAAGGTGTTATTGACTGAACCTAATATGATAAGCTGTCTCCTACACTGCTTGTGACAAACACAAGCTTTATAGTTTTCCTAAAATCCACAAAAATTGTCCACAATGGACTCATAATAGTGTGGAGTATTGGTGGGGAACATATATTTGTTGCGGACCAGTCTGAATCTGTCGGTAGGTCTGCACATAACATTTAGTCATTCTTGATCTTTCACATTGACGAGGATTTGTCTTAGATTTCTGACGATGTTTCTTCCCCAGTTACCATCCCGTTTGAGAGTACGATAGTGGCCATCAAACGCGCACAAGGACGAATCGTGGAAAGCGTGGGCTAATCTGAACATAGACCAAGGTGCTTAGACTGTTTGAATTCCATCTTGTTACAACTTATTTTGTATTCGACGATCAATTCCTTTAAGCAATATCATGAAACAGCGCCTTTAGTTACTAACTTTTTTATGGAGCACTTTGAAGGGAGCTATAAAATCTATTACTACACCTTTAAAAGTCCTTTCGCTTTTGTGGATGACACTTTTGTGGTGTTAAAGAATGATAAAATTTAGAGGTTTACGGAACACAATGACAACATTGACCCTAATATCTAATTCGCCATCAATCCTGAGAGGAGTAAACAGCTTCCGTTACT
>JAMKCH010014540.1:0-36968 GCA_023653785.1 Ophioderma brevispina
CCGTATCTGTCACGCTTCACTGTTAACGTTGGCACATACTGGGTAAGCGAAATTTCAATGATCAAGGGCGTTGAACCAGTGGGTATACACAGCGCCTTTCTTGACTGCTATAAAGGGGAGGAAAGCAGCTCTGTAGTGAAGTCTTTAGGGTACAGTATACAATACACCGCTTACATTGTGTCAAGACGATTTCTGCTGAATTCGACAGCAGGAGTCAAATGCTTCTCAATCTTAACGCCTTGCATACGGCCGACAGAATGTTGCAGACGAGCTTGCAGCTTTTTTGGGTTTTTCAAAATGGCGCCAAATAATCAATGAACCATTATTACACAATCTACAGACCACAGACTAGGTGTTGTTTGGACTCATTTGGAAAGTAATTTTGTACTGATATCAAACATTGTAATGAGACGGTATACTTAGGACATTTTATATTTGAGAAATTGGGCTCGTTATCAACAAGTTCTACCGGGGAAGAATTATATTAAAAGACAGCCATTGTACTCTATGTCTGAATCACCAATGTTTGTAGCTTTAATGAGGAAACAGTGAACAGCGGGTTACAAGAAAGGTGCCTCCATACTTTCATTAATGACTCAAAGTTATCATTTAATTTGCCTATTTCAGCTGGTAGAGGAAATAGAAATTAAAAACCTCTTTGTTCACATTATGAAAAATATTCATGCTTGGGCCTTTATTTCCTGAAGATTGAAGGGGGTGGTCTGATTTTTTTTTTCATGTTTTACAATTTGCAATGAGCATTTATCAAGTGTAAAACAACTTGATTACAAAATTTTGGAGCTAAATTGTCCAGCAGTAAATAGTTTTTATAATAGTTAACAAAAACATGGGGGCATCCTAATGGCCTATGAGCACAGTATGGCGGGTCATAGTGTGATTGACCACATTATGGACCTTTTTGTTCATACCATCTGAAGGAAACATTTCTCAGGCCCTAAAAATTTTACTGAAAGAATAAGGAGAAATGAGCTTCTTCGTGATACCCAAATCTCAATTTGAAATGGGGAGATGAGACTATCATGTGCCATTTTGGGGGTAAATTATTATAGAAGGAGCATTCATTCTTACAATGATGAAATATAAGCCTCAAGTTTGCATGGGAAACCAGCAAGAATTGATACCCTTTTACTTTAGGACATTAATGAAAAGAGGGCAAATTTGAATCCTTTTCTGGAACTAATGATGTAGTGCCAACAACCTTTTAAGGATTGGTTTAAGGAAAAGTTCAAATTTGACAATTTTCCCAGACTTTAGTGACAACTTTGTAATTTAACTTTGTAATTTAAATCCATTGTTCCTGTCAAGTCACCGTAACTTTTGTAAATGGTTTGTGTTAGGGCCACCAAACACTGTACCAAGAATCCCATCCTTTCCTCGGCTTCTCCTTACCAGGCCACTACAACATTCATCCATTTTCTTTTACAAATAGCCATAAATGATGAGACAATCTATGAATTTGACATTTCTGAAAACTGGCATGTGTACCAGCAACTTTTTTCCCAAGACGAAACTCTGCCAAGCACATACCACGTACCTTGCCACTCCCGCTCACCTCCATTCCTTGCTTCTTCCCAGACCACAACCATATTCATCCAATTGTCTACAAGTAGGCTACAAAAAAAAACATGTTAGGCTACAAAAAATACATCTATAGCCTACAAGTAGGCTATAGATGAAGATAACAATGCCAGGAATGCAAACAGACAAATTATTAAGGTCTTAAATTAACCTGAAGCAACATATATATCTAAATTACTCCTGCATCCCCCTTGCTAAGGTTCAATTTCCAAGTACTACATGCATAGGGCTAACCTTAGCGGGACAAGGTTGTTTTCACAGCAGAGTAGGGGTAGCCACTAACCTAGTATTGTGCAAAGGGTTTACTTAATCTTCTATTGAATTTCAGCTGCCCTCACCAGATTTTGGTAAAATAGGTTGGCCTCAAGCTCACCAGGATATTTCGCTACTCGCTGGTGATTTGAACCCAGAGGGTGTATTGAGTCCATCCCACAATGCACCAGTTTTGGAAAATTTCACATCAATAATGTGAAGTGGTCACACAAAAATCCTATTCTTAACACATAAAAACCCTGACTTTTACATTCATTTTAACACACAAAGCGCTAGTACTGAAGGAATTTTTATCATGATAGTGAAATGTTTTGTGGTCCTTAAACTTCTTGAACACTTCTATATCCCCAAGTACTGACATGCATTTAGTACAGTATAGGCACATTGCAATGCATTATGGGATTGGTTCAAAACACCCTCTGATTTGAACCTTATCATGATAAGATTTGTGAAAGAAGCATTTTATTAGTGCTAAATCAGGTAAATCTTTGTTGTAATGTAAAATGACAATGTTATCATGAATTAAAAAAAAACTTTTCTGATGGTAATAAAAACTTTAATTCTGAAATTGAATCCAATTGGAGCAAGCTAATGCCCTAGGCTCATACACAACACCAGAAGGTCTATCCTTTCAAGCACAAGTATCACTTTTGAAATTTGTGTGTAAAAAACTGACCTTCATCTTTTTCAATCACCTATACCTGATTATTAAATCTAATTTAAAACCATCTGCCATTCTAACTTTTAGGCTAAAATATGGGTTAAATTATTTCTAACTACAATATGAGTGTAATACTATCAGACAAAATGTTAATAATGCTAATAATATTAATGTTTGACTATGTGCTCAGAACATTCACCTAATGTTGAAATTCAGTTTGATATTTTGTCTGCACATCAGTTTTTTAATTACAAATTAAATTAACTTTTGATGTTGAATTAATGAAAGAAATCATGTTCACTGAAAAATAATATTTCATTCACTGTGTGCTTGCATATATTGCTTTTACATGCATGTTTATAAATTCCGATTCCCTCTAATCTTTATTTAAACCGATTTTCTCCAATCTTTATTTCACACACCCTGAGGGTGAAAAACTTCGGGAACCAAACTTGCTTGAATGCAGGGCATTTCCACAGGTAATACATTTATGAATTAATTTGTCTGCCAGCTAATGTTCACAGTTTGAAATATTGCTTTCAGTTAAGGTTGATTTCCCCAGCTTCAGTTAGGATTCACACAATGTTCAGAACTGGTTATTATGAACATGGAATGAAGTTACCCCGAAGACCACGGCAGTTCTCAATGTGTCAACCTGTTATCCTAGTTTAAAGCTTCTGAAGCAAAAGATGTTATTAACATTATTATCATGGGAGTAAGGTAAAACTTTGGCAGTTGAGAATGTGGAAAGAATTTAAAACAGATGGGGAAAGTAGTGGAAAGTGAAAGAGAACAAAAAAGAGTGAAGGAGAGCAGGCCGAAGAAAAAAGATGAAATGTGTAAGAGAAATTTAACAACACATTCTAACATTTGGGACTCATTTTGATTTTGATATTAGGTTTCTTGACTTTTCATATTTGAGTTAGCAAATAATTTCTAAACTGGCTTATGTAAAGGAACAACAGTTCATTTTTCATCCAGTATTAAAACTAAGGTTTGTTGAACAAGAATATGTTCGGCAATAATTAAGGTGGCATGTTCCGATCATCTTTGGGACCCCCCTCTGATTTACCCGGAAAGTAGGTAGTATCGATTTTGATATTAGATGCAAGGCATATTTTTCTCATGTCGTTCCTGAAAATTTTGAGCCCTCAAATCCTTTCATTCCCAAGATATAAAGAAAAAAAAAAAATGCTCGGTTTTTAGTGTTTAACCAACAATATTAGCAACACTATTGATTAAGGCTTTGCAATGGGCATTATTTGCCTATACCATCAAAACCGCATGTTTGTTCCCACCGTACCTGAAGGGGCGTATGTGCAAGTTGCAAGGCTCCCATATTAAGTAGAGAACACAATAGACAGAACTCGGACAAGCAACTTCAACTTCTCTGTCGTAGGAGAGTGTGTGGAAGTTATTGTGGGAATGATTAAGTGTGGGACTTTCGTCCGTATACCAGGATCTTAATTTTGATGGGGGTAAAGTAGGGGGGATGAGGTTAGGGTTTAAGGTCACACATCTTTGGAGATACATGCTGTTGAAAAATAACTTAAGTTTGTAGCAATTTCCCCCCCCCCTATTTTTGTGAGGAAACTTTAATTATTGAAAAAACAATTGCTGGGAGTAGTTTTTACGACACATTTTATAGTGGAGATTGGCTGGTTCCCCAAAGTTTATATTTCTGTTTCCAAAAAGGGCACAGGAGTCCGATCTATATTTAAAAAAAAAATTCTGCAAAGAATTTATTTGACAGTACTCTCTGTTATGTTCAGCAAGTTTGACCTTATATGAGGTCAAATTTGTCTAGTTATATCAAGAACACCAACAAAAAAAGTTACAGAATGTTTCTTACAATTGAAAATTAAAGTAAAAAGGTGTATGCACCAAAGTAGATTTCTATCTTATACAAACTGCAAAACCTTTCTGAAATTGGGTCAACAATTACAAAGGAATTTGAGTCAAAGCTTGCATACACAGGCATGCACACGCTCTTATACACAATCACAGCATGGTAACGCATTAATGTCACACCACCAATATCAGAATTTGCTTGAAAGATAACCTATTGAACAGTTCAAAGACACCTTCTACATTCCTCAAAATACCCGTTATGGCATGCAGTTTCTAAATCCTGCCCTACATTTGCAACAGAAAGTCTTAAATGTCCTGCTATTTTCTCCCCAAACACCCTGAAAGCCTCTTTCAATTGAAGGAGATCCTAAGCGACGACTTGTGTTAAATATATTTTAATTTGGTTACGGAGCTTGTGCGGTACATGAGACCTGACGGCATTTGTCACAATTAGCCGACATGAAAACTGGGCCGCCCTACATCTCCTCCAGAAGGTGTTGCATTAAATAGCCAATGTCACTTTGGTGCTGTGTGACAATTTCTGATGGACTATTAGCACTGGCAGGAATGAGCTACATTTCTGCATCAGGTTACAGACGTACACAAAATTAAAAACAAAACTTTTGTGCATATTTTCATTGAATTAATCATTTGAGCATATACCCTTTGGTTGTTGGCCATCTTTTCAGGTAATTAATATAAGATGGGTGGAACCTTAAACAAATTCAAAATTATCATGTAAAAGCTAGGGTAGCCAATGCTACTTTTGTAATTCTAGTCAGCCTCGTTCAGACCTACACGGATGGAAAGGTGTTCCTTTATGTTTGAAAGTTGGTCCTTCCCCTAGAACTAAATTTTCGGCGGGGAACACGATCCCACCGGCCGTTTTTTGAAAAAAGGTGCCCCAAGTGCTTTTTTTTTTTTTCGGGGGTGCCTCATTTTGGGGGTCGAAATTAATGTTCAGTATTCTGTGGTCAATTATTTTAATTTTGGTGTGCATTTATATGTTTTCATCCATGACAAAAAATCGATGCAATAATATTTCAAAATCCAAAATGGCTGCCGGATCCTGACATCAAAATGGCGCCAAATTACGCTTTCTCTACTAACTGACGATATATGACATGTGTACTAGAGTTTCTAATGATTTTTAGTGTCATTTAGATGTGTTTGGGTCCAAAGAATACCTTTTTGTCGTTTCATTCACAAAATTCCAAATGGCCGTCACAATACAAGAAAATCCCAAATGGCTGCCATGAAATGACGCATAAATTGGACCCAGTATATTTTATGGCATCATACAACACCACTCGTTGAACTTAAGTGTATGTTTTTCTAATCTCTCTATACTTCTTGACATATCCAGCAAATTACACAGTTTTTTGAATATCCAAAATGGCTGCCGTTGCCCCTCAAAAAAATTCAAATGAAGTCCAAATTTCACTTTTTTGCCCACCTGAATCATTTCACGGGTCAGTTGATGCCAATTGATTAAGAGCTTGCCCCTCTGCAGTTGTAGCCCGATTAATAGTTTGACCCCTCGGTACAGTGTCTTTCCTTTCGCGAGGTGCTATAGCCCCAGGTGACGAACACCCCATATAATTTACATGGTGTACGGCCCGGCGCTTCCAAACTCGGGGCCTTCAGTGACCAGAGGACGTGAAAACAACCCGGTAACCACATAACGTTTATCCTCGACGGTTGCAAACGTTACAAAGTGGTCAAACCAGTCAACAACGTTGAGAACACGTTTCGACAACGTTTTTAAGTTCACCAACCGTCCCACGTATAATTACGTGCTAAAAACGTCTTTTTAAAACGTTTTTGAATTATCTGTTTTTACCTGGATAGATGTGTCTTTTGAACGTTTTGTAACGTTCTGACGACGTAATCTGCAGACACGTTCGCACAACGTGTTCGGCAGTAACGTTTCCTTATATTAAAAACCTGCCAATAAGAAATGGGGTTTGCAGCGGTAGAAGTTATGACATTCTAGAATAGTATTTCCCAGAGTTTATTTATTTTGATCTGTCTAAAGGGCACGGAAGAATTACCCCGATTTTCATAAACGGAATACATCATATTGTAAACTAACGGAGCATGCGCACTGGCTTATTCTTCCGCTGCCCTTATTTTCTGGTTTCGGCGGGCTTTTTCCTCATTTGCGTCCGAGTCCTCCGCGTATACGCCTTGGCCAACGCAACTCCGCCCTCACAAGGCGCTTGTTTGGTCATGTTGGTGAAGATCGCGCAATAAGGACTTGCGTGTGAGCGGGCGCGGGAGGAGCAGTATTTATATTGTTATTTTTTATTAGTATTATTATTTTGTTATTATTATTTTGCCTTTATGTGGGCATTATTTATCACGGCGTTATTCGGTCATCCAGATGGTGTCTAAATTTCATTGGTAATGAAAAGGGTCACTTAATAGGTCACGCTCTCACTTTTGAAAAGATACAACTCTTCTGTACACTTCGAGCCTATATAAATATAAATTAAACCCTAAATTGTGAGTCGTCTAGCTGGTGTATGGTTACGGTTTTGGGCTTCCACTCGAAGGGTCCCAGGTTCAATTCCCAGTACAGTTAAGTGGGGTAATTTGTGTCTGTCAACCAAACTTGTGTAATGATGCATTCCGATTAGATTTCATTTGCAATTACGATCAGCGATAGTATACCGAGTTAACCTTTTTTCTCTAATTATTAGCGTTTAATTAGGCAATTACTCAAATGTTTTGCACGTTCGCATAAAGTTTTATAAACATTTTTAAAATCTTTCTTACTAATTAAACACGTTTTGATAACGTTCTCAAAATCGTTTTAATAACGTCTTATAAACGTTTGAAAACGTGAAAAAAAGTGTCACACATTCACTGTTTTTAACGTGTAAAATGAGCGCAAAGTGACCACCATTTTAAAACTTTTTAACGTTGTCACAACAACCGTCATTTGCTATCTTGATGGGGTCTTGTGGTGAGAGACATCCGAATTGCCTCAAAAAAGTAGTTTTTCGGGTGACAATTTTGCAAATCTTGGAATCCTTCCCAAAAATTGAGTCTTTGGTGAAAGTTTTGCAAAATTTTCTGAAAAAAATAGAGGTCTTTGGGCAAAATAATTTAAACATTTCATCTGCTTCCCCCCCCCCCAAAAAAGTTGGTGTCTTTTGGTAATGATTGCAAAAAAGATGGGGTCTTTGGGGTGAACTTTTTTTTAAATGGGGTCTTGGAGCCCGCGGGTATTGGCCTCACTGATTAACATGGCATTTATATTCAGCCACATGAAATATTGCCCAGATGGTATTCTTGTTTCCCTATATTTTATATAAGCCAAACAATATTTGTATTCTCAATCATGAACAATTTACAGCCTAAAAGGTCCATTTTGTATCCTCAGCCTCCTCCCCCCCCCCCCCCGATCCGACTTGCCTAAAGAAGTTGAGATTTCATATCACCTGAACGTGGCCTAAGTATACGTGTGGGTGCACTAACATCGTGGTACATTCAATTCAATTTCTCGAAGAAATTCAGCGAGTTTTGTATGTTTTCTGTCCGAAATTACAGGGCAGCATGATACAAACATTTGCTCATACACAAAACGAACTTTCAGAATCAATTGCAAAGTTTTACAAAAATCTTTCTCGGCATAATCTAAACAGCAAATTACATTTAACAATGTTATCATCACATATAGCAATAACGATCAAAAGATTAAGAAAACAACATAACAATCGCACAATTATCATTTGGCTAATTATTTGTCATTTGGGATGGAATTTTGGGAGTTTCTGGTAATTATTCAGCAATTATTTTCTGACTTTGTGCCCAAAACATACAATAATCAGAGTGCACACAAAACACAAGCGCCAGGATAAATTAATAGAGGGGCATACATCCTAAGGGGCGAAACATTACAAAATGAAACTCATTTTTTGTTAAAAAAAACCCGACTTTTTGGTGCAATTTATTGCGTAACCTAAAAAAAACCCCTGTTTTTCCTAAATTTTGAAACTCTCGGGGGGGGGGGGGGGCAAGCCACCCCCTGTCACCCCTGCTGAAATAATTTCTTTCTATGTTCACTACCTATGTCTACTTATAACAACCTGCATAATGGCTATCCCTTCACAATTCATTTAAAAAGTTCACCACTGTCATCAAAAGAACCCAATTTTTGTTGGAAAATTTAACCATCAAAGACCGTCAATTTTTATATGAGCCAGTTTGTATTAAACGCTGACCCTAGGCCGCTGTTGTTGTTATTATGTCCGTTTTATGGACAGAAAATCAAAATTGCAAATTTCTTCCAGAGTCAATGAATTTGATTAGTCACACTATACTTAGGCCAACGATTCAGGTGATATGAAAATCTCAACTTTTTAAGGGTAAGTCCGGTACCAGTTTTGGCCTAGTGGTTAGAGCATTTGCCTCACAGTCGGGAGGATGCGGGTGGTTTCGACTCGCGGCCGTGCATACCAAAGACTTGGGTACCTACTCCCTTGCTTTTCAGACGCTCGTCCTTAAGAATTGAGTAGGGAAGTAAACCGCGTGAGCTACGCATAAGACTAACCCCGACTAACCCCCTACTGTAGCTTTCGCTGTACTTGGCAAACGTTGGAAAACGGAGATAGGCACAACCTCCTGCGGTTTCTGCGTCCATTTTTACGGGGACCAAGGGGCTGAGGATCACAAAAGCACTTTGGTTTCTTTATCTTGTCATTTATATGAGAATATGTGTTGCTTATATAGGAACAAGAAATAACGATCTTGTGCATAAACATTACTGAAATATATAAATGCCATGTTGCTATCAGAGGTGGCGCGTTGGCCTATGTAAGGCTCTTAGACCTACATTTTTCAGCATCGTTGTCACCCAAATGACCCCATTTTTAAAAAAAGGTTCAGCCAAGACCCTTTTTTGCAAATCTTCTTCCACTCTCACACAAAGAACCCAATTTTTTGGAAAATTTTGAAAATTTTTGCCCAAAGACCTCTATTTTTTTTAGAAAATTTTGCAAAACTTTCACCCAAAGACACCATTTTTGGAGAGTTTAGGCAAATTGGTCACCCCCACCCAAAAACTCCTATTTTGTGCATTTTGGGATGTCTCTCATCTAAATATCCCATCGTTTTGCACATCCTCTGCCACGAGTGCCCCTGATTTGGAAAGCGCCACCTTACCCTGATAAAATTTTATATGTGAGTATTCCCCACCTGGAAGCTATAGCACATCGCGCACAAAAGACACTGTACTGAGGGGTCAGAGACTATTAATTGGTCATACCACCTTTGAGGGGGGCATACTCCCGCTTTGGGGAGGTGACGGCTGTCGGGCCTATGTAAGGCTCTTAAGACCCAACAATTTTCCTCTCCTGTGTCGCCTAACGACCCCATTTAAAAAAAGGTTCACCCAACGACCCCATTTTGGCAAATCTTACCACTGTCTCCGAAGAACCCATTTTTTTAGGGAAAATTTGACATGATTTTTGCCCAAAGACCTCTATTTTTCAGAACATTTTGGCAACTCTTTCACCATAGCACACCAGTTTTAGGAAGATTAGCAAATGTCACCGAAAAACCCTTTATTGTGGGGGGGGGGGGCACTTCGGATGTCTCGCACCAAAAGACCGCATTGTTTTCACATCCTCTGTCACTGATACCGCGGTTTGGAAGCGCCAGCCTTACACCCATACATTTCATATGTGAGTGAGTGTTCGTCCACCGGAGGCTATAGCACGAAAAACACTGTACTGAGGGGTCAAACTATTAATTGTGTTAGCAACTGCAGGGGGCAAGCTTAATCAATTGGCAATCAAGACCCGTGAAATGATAATTTGGTAAAAAAGTGACATTTTGGGCGCCATTTGAATTTTGAGGTACAGCGGCATGCCATTTTTTGGAAATCAAAACTTTTTGCAATTTGCTGGATATGTCGAGAAGTATCTAGAGAGATAAAACCATACACTTAATTCAAACAAATGGTGGTGTATTATGCTATAATATAATTTGGCCCAAACCTTTATTCGTCATTTTCAATGGCAGCCATTTTGGAATTTTCTTGTATTTGACGGCCATTTTTGAATTTCAAAAACAACAAAAGGCTTGTCCCCCCCTTTTGTACCCAAACACATCTAAATTGACATTTACTAAAATCACTAGAACTGCTAGTACCACATGTCATATTCTCATTTAGTTAGAAAGTGTAATTTTTGGGCGCCGTTGAATTTCCGGCATAATACGCAGCCATTTTGGATTTTGAAAATGATTGCAATCGATTGTCATGGCTGAAGACAATAATGCACACCAAAATTGCAATAATTGGCCACAGGATACTGAAAAATTAATTTCGACCCCCAAAATGGAGCACCCCGGAAAAAGCACTTGGCACATTTTTTGGGTTAAAAAAAAACGGGTGGGCCGGTGGTATCGTGTTTCGCCAGAAAATGTTATCTATAAAAACCACTCTAAACAGAAAGTGAACACCCGTTCCATCGTGTTTATGTCTGAAGAGGCTGACTAATTACTTGCTTAGAGCTCAGAATTCTTACAATTTTGTACTTATATTACCGTTTTGCATTAAATAAGGGAAAACACGACTCCCTTGTCTAAAATACTACAAGAGGCCCATTTCCACAAAGACTTACGATCGATTGTAACTTTGATTTACTCGATCAAGCGCAAGTTCGAACTTACGATCAAGTTCAAACTTAACATGATTGAGTTATGCTTGATAAATCAAACCTACAATCATGTAAGTCGGTAAATGGGCCCCTGATATCCTTCTCCGGCATGACCATGTGCACACAGTCATTGAATACAAATACATTGTCCTCGACCGCTTGTGTCGCCTGCCGTCGCGGTTTTGTGAATGATAGTGTAACATCCTTTGACCTTAATATGTGACCTTGACCTCATAAACAAATGAGGGCCTGCATGTAACTCCATAAACCAAGTTTGGTTCCAATTGAACTTCAACTTTTCAAATGAGGTCAATTTTGAACACTTTCAGCACCTATTTTACAACTTGACCTCACATGACCTTTAACCTCGGTATGTGACCTTTGACCTCATCAACAAATGAGGGCTCGATACACATGTTGTACCTGTGACTCAAGTTTGGTTCCAATTGGAACTTCAACTTTTCAAATGAGGTCAATTTTTTACAATTTTCACAGCCGATTTTACAACTTGAACCTCGACATGAACCTTTGACCCTCCGCCATCACAGAGCGTGGCTCTCCATCTGGTGGTTTATACAGGTGCATTTCAAAAAATCTTCTTACCAATCGGAAGAAACCAGCGTCAGGATACTTCATTGCCTCAGACAGCGGCAAAATCGATAGTCCACGCTAGGAAAAAACAAGACCGTATAGAAAGGTCATAGTATGTACGCAATGTACATCTCGGCTCGGGGTGGGTCGTGTGTCCCACATCTAGATCGTGAATTTTTCAACCAAGCGTCGGAAAGGTCCGGCGACTGCTAATCAAAGGAGGGGGAGCACATCGCGGAGAGACAAGGTCCAATCAATAGCTAAGCACGACCGAACGTGAAGGAACGTAAAAGAGAGGCCGTTCTCGCCTCAAGGACACTGCTTCGAGGGATTAAAGAATTAATATGTGAGAATGGCTGGTCTCGTAGATGCCCCAATCGCGACAACAGGAGTAAAAGAGCTCGTGACTTAAGAAGACAATGAAACCGCAAGAAGTTTGTAAAGGATACCATTTGGGGAGAGGAGCGCGAGAAGGGAGCAGTATAGAATAGCATACTACGAGAGAAGGTGACGGTTGGATTCAGATAGACAAATCGCAATGGAGAAAGAATTAGAATGATAGAAGCAGGGAGTCGCGAGCTCAGCAAGAAATTGGGATCTGACGAGGAGGAGTGACTGAGCGTGAAACTGAGAGTAAACTCATGGCAGCGCCAGAGAGCAGAAAAATCATGTCTAAATTTTTGTCGTTGACGGAGGATTGAAGACCATGAGAAGATGGCGGAAGTATTCCGCGTGCCAATAAAGGGACGTGTTCGGATGGAAAGGATGGGAAGGGTTCCGTTTTGGAGAAGGGAGGGAGAGAGGGAGGAACGACATTGACAAGGTCAGCCTACCGGCGCTAGTGGCAGAGATGGTCTTTAGCAGACAGAGGGAAGCACATATCGGATCAAAGCGAAAAGAGGATTTGTATAACAATGTATGATGGCATCATTACCTCTAAGTGGGAGAGTTTACTGCAAAGATTAAAATACCAGAACAGATTGGCGTTGTTCCCTCGTCTGCTAATTATAGCACGATAACTCTAAGTGAGGCGCGATTAGACGAGTCGGTAGCTATACAATCTCTTGGCGCGCCACAGTAGACGGTATGTGACCTTTGACCTCATCAACAATGGGGATGCCATTTGCACCTGATGAATCCCCATTTTGTTTAATCCCATCAAAGTATGTGGATAATTACAGGCAAATGTTAACCCTTTTCACACAACAGACATCAACAAACAGACATCACAACAGACAACAACAGACATCAACTACGGTGGACAAAGTGATCACTATTTGTCTTCTTCTTCCTGCCTTATGCAGGCGACACAAAAACGTGCACCTGGCTGAATTGAACCAGTGACTTACTAAATAGCCTTAATGGTTCACAGCACAAATCAACCATTTCTAATAAAGGTTGATATGAATTTGTCCCATTTTCCTACAAAGCACACCATTCCATAAGGGGCACTCGTAAGTGTAATGACAAGTTTACCAATAAATATGATTTCATTGATTTCCCCCAACGTAGAGATTCAGCCAATTCAATTTAAGTGGAACTATTTCTGCACCCCCATTGATCAATGAGAATTCCCTGGAATTTTCCCATATTTGAAAATTTTATCTTTTAAAATCTCCTCACTTTTCCCCTTTGACTGTTACAATTGCTTGACCTGTCCTTGACTTTGAAGAATTCCTGATGCTCTCCAACGTTCAGAATTCTCCCATTTTTTCCCCCCCCACCAACTCTCAGAATTCTCTGGCCTCTCCTTCACTTGGGAATTTCTTACTTCTTCTTAGTATCAACTCAATTCCTAATATGACTAAAGCCAACTTGAATCAACTCAAAAGAATAACTTGCTGTTCATTACCTTTTGCTACCAAACACTGCATTTTAAGAAATAGGTTAATCAATTTGGACAAATAGATTTTACCCTATAATTGTGTCAAAAGCAACACCCATGGTTAACAATATATCATCAAAGTCAGTGACCCTCGTGACTCCCACCACACATAAAAAGTCAGCCCTGCTATGTAAAGACTCTCAGCCAGTGCTCGTGACCAAGTGGATTCAAGTACTTTTACAGCCCTCTTGAAGTCACTCCCACAGGGATGAATCCCATCCTTAGGGAATTGTTCTTTGCCTTTTGACCAACTTATTTGTACCACTTTAACCCTCTGAGCTCTAAACAATTTTCAAACAGCATTCTGAGGCTAAGTACATGATATATTCATTTCAATAACCAGGTGAAATGCAGCTTACACAATATAATATTCATAATAATACAGGGTCTTATAACGCGCAAAAAAGCATCAAAAGATCTCATGTGAGCGCACAAAAAGCACACAAAAAACAGAAAAGGACTCACAAAAACACTATGCGTTTGGGAATGCCTGGTGGAAATAAATATGAGTCTTTAACTGGCTCTTTAGGCTTTAGCCCTCTAATGAGCTGATGGCTAAAAAAATCACATATTCAGGGTTTACTGTGCAAGAAGACCCCATATGCAATAGCTGCCAATAGACAATTTGCGCAATCCCCATAATGCATCCCGCATTGTGCCATTCCATCCGGGAACTTCTACCGGCATTTATGTTTACAAAAAATTTGTTGTTCATTCGCGTCACCGGACAGTGCCTAAAACTACCTAATACAAAGAGTGCTAAAAAGTACTTTTCATGTGAAGTTAATCTGACAAGAAATGTAGACTGAATATAAAAAGGAACAAAACAACCAAGGCACTGATGTGAAAGTTACAACAAAAGGTGGCATTTTCGATCGTAAACCATGCCCTAATTGTTCACATGCGGCGAATACAGTTCAACTGTGCAACGTCACAAGGGTTATTTTCTGGTATTGATATTACGTCGAACCATTGTTTTTTAGCTGACTTGAGGCTGGTACAAGTTTTCCCGGATGGAAAGGGGCACAATACGAGATGCATTATGGGGATCGTGCAAACGTCTATTGTCAGTTGTGTCTTTAAGTGTTATACCTGCCAAACATGTACAACAGGCAAGCTACTGCAGAGGCCTTTTGGCCCTAAACGCTTGATATGGTGATTACCAATGTTTAGTTTCAAAACTTGAAATTTGACCATTCAAATTCCCGAGGAAGTGGCACCTTCCTATAACCATATTTTCCACGATAGAGAAAGGAAGGAAACACACAAATTAGTGTTTGCCCTAAAAAAAAAACTCGGCAATGAAAATTCCTACCCATTGGAATTTTTGCTCTCTGAGATGGCGCAACAAAATTAATGCAAAATTTTGGGTCACAGCATAGATGAAGGCACAAAGCTAAGATCTCTTTTAAGCAAGTTGATAATCGTGCTTTTTGCTCACCACCGCCATCTGACTTCACACTTGATGAAATAAGTAATTAAAACCGGGAATGAACACTGACTACGCACTGACACTCTTTTCTCTGAGGTACGGCTAGATAACTGAGTTATATGTGGGTTAAATCGCTTGTCCAGTTCTTAAAGGAGTTGTCTCAATTTGATGGAAAAGCCCACCAATACATCATACAAGAGAGAGAAGAAAGAAAACTTGAAATGAAGCAATGAAGGGTAGTGAACAAGACAAAAGTTCATAAAAGTCCAATGTAGTATCAAGTGTGTCACCCTCACATGTGGACGTTAAAAAACTTTCTTTTCATAAAATATATTCCACATCTTATGTGGAATAGATACCTTCCAGTTTATCAAGAGGTCTATGCCAGTCATTGAAATTAGAAAACCTTCCCAAAAATCGGATGCTTAATGAAAGCAGTACACCAAGGTTTGTAAGAATCATAGGTTTTTTTTTTTCAAGTAAGTAGTCTCATTACCGCTCCAAAGAAATTTTGATTATCTTTAAAAACTATGACATTTGAAAGTGTTTTTCAGTGAAATGTCTGCATTGTGTTGCAGTGACTTATTGTTATATCAATTATTTTCTACTACAAACTCCACGCAATTTGCACTGAAAATCCGGTGGAAATGTATTTAAATTTATTGCCGTACCGTGATGAAGTGTTTGGGTAGACTGCATTTCAGGCATGAACACGCTTATTTTCGCTGGTAACCAATAATAAAAATGAGCGAGTTGGCAAACGCTGTTTTGCACTCATCGAGGTCAAAGTTCCATATAAACAAAAATATTAGAACTGTGCACTACTGCACTAAACGTCACACTCAGCACAGCAACTACGAACATACTATAGCCCACGCTATTTTGGAGCAATATTGAAAATCTGCCCAAAAAAACTCATAGCTGTCTTTGCGACGGTAAACTTTAAGAGCAAAACCACAGCCTACCAAGGTGCAAAATAAGGACGTGATGGGCAAGGCAGTTTTCAAAGGGCAAATAAAGATATTGCCTTCAATTGCTTAGGGCATGAAGGCAATCAGCAACTGGTGGAAAAGGGGACATCAAGGCAATTTTGGTCATATGGAAAAGGGCATCAAGGATTTTTTTGTAAAAAAATGACAGCTATAAATTACAGTAATGCTGCTTTAAAATATTATCTGTCTTATCCGACTTTTACGGAAACAAGGAACGCCGGTTCGCTTTTTACATGTGCGCAATACAGAAAGGGATCTACAAAAACGTTCTCATAATGGCAGCCGCCCATAACATTAGTGAGGCATTGATTCCCACGGCGTTTTTTGGAAAAAAGGATATTTAAACTGGATTAAAAACATTAGGGTTGTGATTTTAAAAACATGTTACATTTTTCGGATACTAGCATGAATAAATCAAAGCCGGAAAAATGATTTAAAAACCATTTATGCTGCAAGAATTGCATTTCGTGAAGGCGCAAAATGCGGCAGTCGTGTTGGTCTAGACTTTGAAAAGGGCATGGACGGCAATGAATAAAAGGGGCACGGCAGTAGCTGCTTTGATTTTTGTTGTTTTTAGGGGCATCCTGGCAAACGTGTGGGGCATCGACGGCAATTACCGTCCGTGCCGTTGGTTATTTTGCGCCTGTGCTGACGCTGTTATTGATGTCTTAGGATCGGTTTACAACCAAGGAGTCACCTGGCAAAATCAACAAGTGCATTTTTCATGCGTATAGGGTTTATGTATAATGTCTTGGGCGGTTACATTAAGCGTACCAGCCAGCAGGACGCTTGTTAATTGGTCCTTATCCTGTCTATTTATCTATCTTTATGGGATGAACCTTGTGCTCATACTTCTTGACTTAATGCTCGACGTTAAGGCCTCCTACTCACCTATTCCTACCCACAAACACATATCACCAATTGCCAACACCATTTCCAACTAGCCCATTTTCTTCCGCTTCCCTAAGAAATTGGTCATCTCTACAAACTAGGGACCAGCAGCAGCAGTAGCCAGCAGTTGGTGAATGAAATGAATTACGGGGGTTAGTTTGCTGGGTAATATGGCTGATTAGATTGGCCCCCCAGAATCATTACCTTGATCACTTGGCGGTTAGCAAGAAACTCTGATTAGGGTATGCGTGCTGTATCTCTGTTGTATTTGATGGTACCAAGGCATCTGATGAGGTTGCAAATTACATGTTGGTAGTGGAATGAATATCCTTTGATACTGGTAGATCATTGTGTTCTCTATCTTGGTTTAACAGTTTAATCATATAGTCAAACAAGATTATCACATATGGAACAAACCACTAGAAGCATGTAAGAAATTGTTTGGATAGGGCGAGTCATTATGTTAACTTACAATACAAACATAAGCTGATCCTGGAGTCGATGCAGAGCATGATTTTAGAAGGATATCAATTTATCGGGTGCCTTTAAAGGTCAAGTTAAATACACCTATACATATGCTCCTACCACATAGGCAGCCAAGTTGTTCTTGCTTCATTCTAACTAAAACATGAATAAAAGGTATAGCTATTATCACTTCCTCAAAATTGGATTTTTGAAATAAAAAAAACAGTATTAGCAAGATTTAAAAGCAAGGCAGCTCCGTTTTTTCAACTTAAAGCGCCTTAGGTCAAGCTTAGAAGATAGGGTCAGCTTTAGCAGCAGTTGAGGTGGGTTGCTGGGAGATAAGAACTTAATTGGAAAAGCTCAAAAAACACTGAACTTTGAGTTAACTTGTTGAGGTTAATAAGTAGACTTAAACATGCCCATTGTTCACAGGTTATATAGGTATTTTCCATAATTAGAACATGCGCCCCCCCCCCCTCCATTAAGTTATGAAAAAATATATTCAGCTTCCTCCAGGCACTTTGCCTTTCCGATAAGGATTTGTTTTCACTAAATGGATATTTTATCCACACTCTGCGGCATCCTTGAACTGCCATTGTTTTACTTACACCTTAAATCCACTGCTGCAAGTAGTCTTTAAGATTGTGAACTTTATATTTCAATTATTCTTTTGTATCATTAGAAGAATAATTTCCTCTTTCTTAAAATCAAATGCAGTTATCACAGAAAAATTACAGACCTTCCAGTAATCCATTGCTCAGGGGACTAATCACATGTTGGGTGTGGTACCATATCAAGATTTACAAAAATTCCCAACTAAGTGCCAAAAAAATGAGACTGGCTACCTTCAGCATAGTATAGTTATACAATGGCAGCCCGGAAGAGCAGGACTAAAGCGTGATTTAATTGTGCTCTTTGAGGGTCTGTGAGACAGCAACCAGCTTCCTATCTAGTCAAAGCAATTGGTACTGTTGAGGGGAGCTACCAGTCCCCCAGTCATCTAGTCAAAATTGACCAATATTAATCCCAGCCTTATCTGTTATTGTATTGAAGTATTTTGAATTGATTTGGGAATCTAATAAAACCGTCCCCCCCCCCCCAAAAATACCATTTATAATAATAATAATAATAACTGGCATTTAGGGATGGCATTCGGTGTAGCATCACTGGCGTTTACCAATTATATTACGCTGCACATGAAATCATCAAGAATCATTTCGCTTCATCTAGGGCTCAAAAGTAGCACAGCTCCTATATCAGCACTAGATTGTAATATCCCCAAAAACAGAAAAATATAAAAAAAATAAAAAATTAATTTAAAGAAAAATTAGACAAAAAATCTAATGAAAATGGAGTGAAGAATTGATGGTTCAATTTATCAAAAATTTAGCACCACAAAAACAAAAAATTTGTATTTATTTTAGATTTTCGGAGAAGATTTGGAAGCAGCAATCCTTCCCTATATACGGTACCATTTTGGCTATAAATATTGGTGGGACATAAACTGTCCTCGAGACCATGAAAATTTGCTAACTTCGCGGCTCTGCTCATCCTCCGTACCACCAGTCCACTAAGAACCCACCCCCGGGATAGCAATCAACTCAACTCTATCTCATCCCTCTGCACTCTCCCATCCTTGGTTAAATTTGCAGAAGAACTGGGTGCATCAGTGATTACTGCACTGTGCAAATGCACAGTAAAGTGTGGATGAAGACTCCGAATTTGGGGGGGGGACACAAAGTGTCACCACTTCGGTAAGAAGGCGAAGCGAGTCGACGTAAACAGGTTAGAGTAGGAAAAGTTTTAACTACATGGCTGCCAGCTAATTTCGGGATGTTAAATAGACTAAAATTGTCTGGGATTTGCAAAACAATACCACCACAAGCAACACCTTCTAATAGCTTCCAATGTTGGGTAAGGGGTGATCCAATGATTAGATAGTGACAGAGACATCTCGATCTCTTTGCCCTCCTGTGAACTTCTACGTGTTGGACATGGTGCAGTGAGTAAGTAACTACGTTAAGGTCGTATTTTGTAATGTACCAATGTTTTGATTTAAATTTGTGGTTACTAAACATCCTTGAGAAAACAAATTCTGATCTGTGTTTGGTGTTATAAGTGTTTGAATCATGTCCCTAGTTGCAGATGCTGGTAAATTCCTGTCCGTTTACAGAAGAAAGAAAAAAATTCAAAGTTTTGGCAGAGACGACCGAATCTCCACAACGAATTAAGGAACGTAAACACCTAGGCCAAGGGTCAAATGAGTACATTGAAAAAGGAGTACTTTTTTTAAAGTCACACAATGAGGAGGAAGGAGATGTTGCATCACAAAAGCCACTCTAAACCCTAGAACAGATAAATCCTCACCAAACTCATGTGTTAATTGAGAAAAATGAACTAAGTCCAGAAAGTAGCCATGACGTCATCAAACCAAGACTAATATGGGCACGAAATCGTTGGCCGGGCCAGCGAAACCGCAGTGTAGCGTGCGCCCTACTCCACGCGTAACCATGGCCGGACTGGGCCCGAAGGGCCCTGGTTCGAATCCCACCAAAAATTGCGACTTTTTCTTGTTCCCTCTTCCTCACTCCTTCGTTCCTCCAGGGAGGCTAGAAACGAGTCAGGGTTAGGGTTATGACCTGTTTGGTATTTATATTTTAGACGTATAAACATTTCCCCCCAATATTAAACTAAATTAGAAAGAGTGCATTCCCATTCAGGATCTTGGATATGATTGGGTGTTTCCTTATATGTATGGAAACCAATCTTAACTGATCCCCTATTCGCACTACTACAATCTCTCAACACTTCAAGATTCAAGATTCTTTATTTCATAATACTACATTATCATACTATGGCATCTACCTTAAACCCATCCCACAGAAATATACAGAAAAATCAACAGCTGTTCCACTAAAAATATAGTTCTCTTGATATTTTATTTTTAACATGCTATTATTAAATTGGTATCCAAACCCATCAAACCAAAGCAAGCCTTTACATTTCCAACCATGTGCTTTAAAAGCCAGCCAATATCGTGCTTACACACCAGTGTTGACACTCATCTGTGTGACTAGAATCTCTCAAACCACCGAGTGTCTTTATTGGGAATTTGAACAAACTACTGAAACATTGCTGTCTCTATTCGGGAATGGAGAAAATTCGGGCTAAACAAGACAGGCAAAGCTAAGCAAAGGGGCAAACACACCTGATTATCAAGCATAACAAACAACACAATAGAAAAATGCCCAGGCCACGCGACATTTACAAGTTCTCCGCAAAATGCAAGTCATGTCGAGAGTGTTAATCTTACGCCGAAAAATACTTGTCATGTCAATACAATGGTATTATGACAGGTTGCAGCAGAGATCATATATGAAAGCATCGACAAATTTTCTGCAGACAGTTCTGGGTTAGTCTTAGCAATAAATATCTGGAAAATATGATACGGTGTGCTTTTTAAATACATGTTCCACTGTGAGATCCCTATATACTCTCTGCCCAATCCTGTGTTAGACAGCAACCTTGCAAAGGTAGTCTAATATGTATGGAAAGTAGTCTCTGAATCACAGTACTAAAGGTCCAAATCGCACTTCACACAGATCCTGCTAAGCCGAACTCGCAGAAGTATGAGTGAATTAATTAAGAAAATTATCTTAATTGACTCCCACACACGTACTCTACACAGGGATGTACAATGAGTGCAACTAACAATCCTGAAAGTAGTGATGAAATCCTGAAAAAAATGATACCAAAAATTTTGGGCAAACCCAAAACGGGTCCAACAACAGGCTGAAAAGAAATAAGTGCGGTATTTTGAGAATCCATATCCTGAATTCAGGAAATTTTCTGAAAATTTACATCATTGCCTACAAAACCCTACAACGCTGGGCCATATGCCGTTCCATAAGATCAAAGCGCTTTAATTTTTATTTCGTGACACTAGGACAATAATCACAGAATCATTTAGTTTCATCTAGCCGACTTGCGTGTTAAGTGCTCAAATCTATCCAATGATCATGATATTCCCTAACAGCTCCCCAGATGTTTGGGTAGACGATGCAATTGAGATTAAGTATCTTGCCCAGGCACACAAAACACATTGACCAAGGGGGGGCTCAACGCACCATTTTTTAACGGTCTAATGTCACAAGTCCTGCGCCTTATTACAAGACCACACATGTCTCGTACTGACTATGATTGCATCATTAGCGAAACACATGTAGGTACAAAATTAAATACGGTCTCAGGACTAGCGACACTCTGGGGCTTGCCATTCAGCATGCACTGGAGACCCAAGGGTTTCCCAAAGTTTAATCCCAACAGAACTCAACAGAGTAGAAGCGAACACTTCCCACTTATTTGCGTACTAATTCAAAGTAAGTAATAGTCTATAGCTGAATTGCTTATTGCTATGTATTATTAAATTCATATGAAAAATGGTTGGTAGATAGAATCTAAATTAAGATCAGAGATGAGATGGGTCAATGGGACTTGCTAATTCCTCAAATTGGTAAGCTTCTGCAACGTTACAACAGGCTAAAACCAGGGACTGTAGTTACTATAGCTATAAGGTTTCATGCACACAAAAACAACATGAATGGTCAAAGCTGCCTTTTGAATTTTTGTTATCCATTGTTCCTTCACCTGCCCCACTAAAACAAAAACAATTGTGAGATTTTAATTCTAAACCATACCTTCTTGACTAATGCAAAACAACAAATTTAAGAATTTTATAAAACCATTGGATACGGTGTAATCGTAGACACAGATGCACGACGGTCTCTCAAGAAATTCACAAATTGGAAGCGACAGGGTATGATCAGCCAGCGACTTTAAAACTGGTGTTGTGATAAAAAATGATATGCTGACCATCCTGCCTTTGTGTCAGGGCGAGATGTAAGACAATTCCGCACTTTTCATGGAAAATGCCAAGTCTAATTAAGATTGTCTCAGAAAGCAGCCATTCTGTTACCACCCTTCTCGAACTTTTCCTCCTAAAATTTCAAATTAGAGTTCAGATTGACCTGATAAGGTCAAGAGATGTATCAAGAAAAAACCTATGTTATGATAGCCCAGTAAAACAGCAATAGTGTTACCCACCATAGATATTATAAACCTGCCCCGAGGTCTTATTGCCACTAAGGTCTGATTATTTACAGATTAACCGATGTCTCCTTTTGGTAACACATCTAGGAGTATGTGTAGAATTCAATGCGTGTTATATATGCCCATCCAACGCTGATCTTACTGCACCTGAAAATTCTAAACACAAATCGGCCTGTCAAAAACCTGTGATACTAGTTATCTCTTATTTCGCCCCATGACCAATGACACATTAATCCATAACGATAACGATAAACATCCACATGCATGGCATTCTATAATCTCCAGTTGCGTATTTGTGAAATTGCTAGTGTTGAAAGCCTAGTAATTTCCTACGGAGACAGCTTAATACCGGTGTTTATTTTTTGTTATTATGAAGGGTCTTCTTCTGAACTTACATTTATCGAAAGGCAAGGTGAGGGAATCCATGCTTTGGGTGTGAAAAACACAACAAATGCAAGTTCGTCTGATCTAGTTACAAGGTTTGTAATACGATATGAGGCCCACACATTTGCTCTATATGAAGGAACAATTATTGATTTTTTTTTAATGGTCAAATTATCTCATAAAAGCCTCATCCCGATAACCATTCATTTATAAGTGCAATTGATGTTGACAACTCCGGCTCATCTTCATTATCCTATTTATTGCTCGTTCTCATTACGACTCGCCAACATCATCATCTTCAATGTCACTATCATCAGTCAACATTACAATCATCAGTCGCCAGTGCCTCTTTGTACCAAATCTCCTCCACCTCCTCCTCTACCACATTATCCTCCTCTCCTATCTACATCCCTCATCCTAATTATCAACTTTATCTTTTTCAGTTGTACCAACATACAATTTATTCATCACATTTGTATAACGCGAAAGAGGTCAACCTGGCCTCTAACTTCGGTTTGCGTGTCACCTAACTAGAAAGGCACCTGACCCAATTTGAGACTGCCTAGATCAACGGAAATCAAAAGTAAACGGAATAAGCTCATACACACTTCTGCTGATCATGGGTTTGGGTTTTGAAACAAACCAAGTAGCTTATACATTATCAAAGAATTTGGGTAGGGACGCATACCGGAATTAGAGGCCAGGTAAACTATTCCGCTGTACTACTAGAAAACAGGTCGCACTGGCCTAGTAATTCCGGTATGCAGACGACCCAACCAATGAGACCACCAAGTTAAAGGAAATAATAACAGTCTTACAGAATAAAGCTCAGACACACTACTGCTTTTTATTGAACAATTTTGAACAAACCTAAGCAGCGCAACAATTACACATACCAACAATTAGAAGCCAGGTTAACTCATTCGGCTGCCCTAACATCAGTACCATATGTCTAGTTATCGTAACACTCATCACAACCAGTGCCTCATATAGCCTCTTATCACCTTTAATCAATACCATCTGGTTCAAACAGAGTTTATTTTGACCACTGCCAACAAAACAATCTTCTCTATCTTGGTGAGTATATTGCACCAATTACCCTTATGATAGGCATAAAGGACCTAGCCTAGTGCTTTCGACAGGATAATCGCACGCCGCGACCGTATGGGTCAGTTGCAGGCAGCCCGAGAGGACCCGAAGGTCGCGTGCTGCTGCACGGACACATACGTCAAGTGCAATTATTCCTTGTCGAATGCAATGAGCGGTCGGTCCATCCGCTAATTATACTTTGAGAAAACCATAGTATCAAATCATTACCTTCACATTAATATTACGTAATTTATCAACATTGAGTATTTTTCAAATACATAAAAACACGTCTACACTCCAACTCATGTCCAAAGTTTACTCTATAAATAGTCCCAAAAAGACCTTGACGCAATTCATTGTGATTGTTTGTTTTGAAAATGATCTGGAAGTGGGGAAGATAAGACTTTCTAAGACACTTAGTAGCTGGACTAACTTTCTCGCACCTCCCTGGCAATTTCAAAACAAACCCATAGTGATGAACGCGTCAATGAAATTGAAAGAAATATACCACTTTTCGCAGTGCCCTTACTTTTTTTCAAAACAAACCCATACAGTGACGATTGCATATAAATGCATATGAATTTCTTCTACAATTCCAAACGCCAACTGTATTAGATGAAAAAGACCAACGCAGACATGCATGTACAAAACATGAATGGTTTCTGCAATGAAAAACGATTTTATTTGTGAATTTTGGGTTTCTTGAAGTATACTTATTCTTATGGGCCTACTTTAGATAGCACATGATAGGGTCCAATTTCTCTAACCTCGTGCAGGATGTCATAAACATTGACGCAGCTTTTACGCACGCGTCAAGATTATGCCATCTTTGTGCGCGAGTGTAAAAACGCTCGCTTTAAGCCAGTGTGTGCGGTTTACTGGTGCGCCCCAACCAATCTCGCGCTGACGTCACTCGACGTTAGCCGCTAAACTTTCTGAACGACTGCGAAATTGCAAATTATAACATAAGGACTTTTATAGTAAGACAATATTAAAGTCAAACGTATCGGCCTTTGAGAGTACAAAAACTTGTTCTCGTTAATTAAGATTTACGCATTTCAGGACTGACACCCGAGATTGTAGAACTATGTTCGTAGAGGGTATAATACGATGCAGAACATGTTACTTGATATTGAGCAGTAAGTAAGTCGATATCAAGTGATTGATAGTTGCTACTAGAAGTTGTGGCTTGTGGTGGACCGGTGGCATTTATCTGATGACCGTGCATATCTGATGACCCGTGGCATATCTTTGACAGAGCCCCAGTGCCTTCGTGAAAAATAATGCACGCTTTGTTGAAAACAATAGATAATCCACACGAGAAGTATATACCATGAGAATCGCAGGATGTATTCAAGAAGGTATCTACAAAAGCAATTAGTCCATACAGGAATAATATGGCAAATGGTATTAAGTGATCAGACAAGCTAAGATTACAAGTACTCAATAATTATTGACAGATTGAAATGTATCAACACTCCAAACATTTTAATAACAAACTCAAGTCTTTTCTAATTCTGGGACACCATATAAAGCAAACTTTGTTTTCAAGATTTGTGAAAGGCACACGATGACCAAAACACTGCAACTAAAAGTATTGATGATGGTGTCCCCAAAATATTATATTCTCCATCGTCTAAAGCAAGTTATGTTCCGTGGGGGGGGGGGACAGGTTGCCACCAAGAAAGCTTTGACTGGAAAAAAAGTTTGAAAATCACATTAAATCATCCTTTTTGCCAGGAAATTTTCCACCTCAACCAGGAAAATCTGCCTCAAAACAACCTCCAACCGAGAAATCTGCCTAAAAACTGGGAATTGCCCCCTCTGACAAATAACCCCTGTTATGCCCCGGCTCTGCCCAGAAAGCAGTTGAACCTGATCAGTTGTGATTGAGTCATTATCATCCCATGATTGACAAAAATAAACACTATGAGCCATTAAACATAAAATTCACCAGTCAAGTTAAAGCAATAAATAATAGCCCAGTGTTTTGAAGAGTGCCCCCAATTTTTCAAAAATTTTGAGATTTTAACACGTGCATTGGTACTGGCTAGTAAACTATACCTGTGAATGGGATTAAGCTCAAAAAGTATACGTGTCACAAACGAAGGACATTTTGTAATTAGAATAAATTAATATCGGAGATCTCCGATAATAATCAATGGCTGCTGGAAACGGCATTCCATATGAAAATAGAAGGGAAATAGCGTCATGTAAGTGTCTACACTCATCCACTTTTCATCATGGACGGACATAAAACTTAGCATTTTTTTTTTTTTTTTTTTTTTTTTTTTTTTTTTTTTTCCCCCCCAGCTTTGCCGATAAGTTTACAATCTGGAATCCCATTTTAAATACATAGTTGCCGTATTTTATTAAATATGCATTTTTTAGCATTCTGCTGTTACATCAGGTGTAGTTTCTATAGGACAAATACACACACATATTGTGCCAAAATATCAAAGTTTGAAAAATTGGGGGTGCTCTTAAAAGAATGTGCTATATTGCTGTAAAGGAAATATGTCAAAGAGGGGGGTTTTTTGTCAAGCTCAGGGTTGGACCTTATGCAACTGCAGACAGATATATGTTACATACATCACGAATTCCCGAAAAAATAATACAATGATGTAAAAATTAACAAAATGAGGCATTTTAATTTTTGTTTTTTGACATACGAAGAAAACGGGCGGATTTTCGCCCGGCTTCATTTTGATCCAACAAAAGCGCCCAATTTTGCTCTCATCGTGAAGTCAAAGTGATGACCAAAACCTCGTGTGACATAGAATTGTATTGCTGACACTGAATATTGGATGGATTAATGAAAGTTAATAAATAAACTTAGACAAATAAGTTACCAGAATGACAATTTTGGTTCATTCGTTGTGTTTTAATTATTATTAAGTGGCATCCACTGCGATATGATGGTCCACAAAACAACGTAAATTATGGATTGTCATCACTTTGGACGTCACATTTGCCTGCGATGGGATTTGTCGGAATCGTTTTCGAGTAAGCTATTGGGCGGGAAAATTTAAACGGGCAAAATACTAAACAAATGTGGACAATTTCAAACTTATTTTGATGATATGTAATCTACGTTACTTAAGCTTTCCATCCATACCAAATTTTCCAAAATATTCAGAAAATTTTCCCATGGGACCATATTGCCTTTAGGAAAAACAAATTATCCTACTTGATTAGCTCCCATGAAGCGATTCCATGACACCACATTAGAGAGTGGCCCAGGCCTGGAGGACCTCGGGGTGCACTCGGGATGAGGGGGACCTCTGAGAATTAAAAAAAAAGGCTGATTTTGTATATTTTTCGGCAAACCCCGATTCTCGCGATGGTGCTTCCGCTCTGGGATACGCTGGTGCCACACAATGTGTATTTCTGATTGCATGTTACCAAGTGTTTGGCCAACAGAAGTGCATTTGTTGGCTTATTTTTTACGGTTATAATATTTGTGGACATAATATCAAATGGATCATATTTAGCAATCAAGACAACCGAACAATAAGAAAGAAAAGCACAATCTGTCAATTGTGACTTTTTTAAAAGTAAATGTGACCCTGCGAACATTGTAATGGATTAAAGGATACATACATGAGACTATTGCTTGTTGCTTGGTCATTAACTTTTGTTAGCATGCTTGTTTCTTTGGTTTGTCTCGACCAAAGTGAATATTTATGTTAACATTTATGTTAACATGTCAGGCTTTATAAGTATAATGCAAACCTAAATGTTTAATCAGGATGTCAACAAATTGGCACTAGTTATGTACTATGTTGATGTGCATGCCCATGCCATTCATGTAGGCTTGATTTTGTGACAATGGATAGGAATTTTTTTTGTTAGATTTGAAAACATTTGTATGAACGATATTACATAATGCTGAACTGATATGATAATTTAATGGTATTAATTTTATTTCTCCATTAAAATATGCATTGAGCAGGTTTTTTGACTTTAAATTTATAGGCAATTACTTGTATGTTGCTGCAGGGAAACAAAAACTTAAAAAATTGATACCATGATAAAGTAATCTACTGTTAAAAATTTGAAATATTTGCACTACATTAATTTCACGCTTTGCGCGCATTTGAGCAAGCAATAAAAGTAAGAACACAAAAAAGTTTTATTTTGTGTGTAAGTCAATGTAGGATAGCTGGAAAAAAGTGGACTTAAAAAACAAGTGAAAATGCTTAAAACTTACAGAAGTGCAAAAAAAATACAGACGCAAAAAATTCCACTTTAACAATTAATAACTTCAATTGAAATGGATTGTTTCTGTTGAAATTTCTGTTGTGCAACTTAGTTCTATAATAAAAACATAACTTTCAAAAAGACAAATGTCAAAATTTGGCAAGTTTATTCTCTGGTAGGCAGCGTGTGTGTTATGTGGTGGTTATTTTTAATCTTCCCGTCTCCTCATCTTCCTCTTCCTTCTTCTCTCTTCTCCCCTACCTCTGTCCTACACCTATCTCCTTTCCTCTACCCTCCCCTCTTCTCTTTTTGTGCTGGTTCAGTTGAAATGATTGAAAAGGGCCTGTTAAAGATAACAGAGTGAGCAAACAACTTATTATCTTTTCCCCTTTAAAGCAGAAAGAAAAGTTCTCCCATAAACTCTCTGTGAAGACTTGTGAACAAGTCAAGGCGTGCCAGCTGTCACACCGGTAACATATACAATTGAATTTATGGACCAACATCCCATTTCTAAGGTCTAAACTTAACTTTGACATTGTTGAAGCTATGTAAAGATAATCCACCAAAAATACCAGCAAACACGAACATCACTAGAGTACTTTCTGATTAACTGCATGGACTGCAAGGGTTGTGACAGGTATGGGTTTTTAATTACTATCAAAGGGTTTTTTTAGCAAGGTGATGGATGGGTAGGAGGGGAAGAAAAGGAATAGGAGTGACGTGAGAAAAAGAGGAGAGAGGGAGCTGGAGGGTGGTGGATGGAAAAGGATGGTGGAAAGCAGGGTGAAGCAAGAGGGTGAGGGAAATAAGGGAGAAGAGGAAAGAGAAGCTAGGTCCAAAGGCCAAGTGAAATTCACATTTCAAGTCCTACATGTATAATACAATATAACCCAAGTTGGGGCTACATTACAAAAAGACACACAGAAAGAATTGCTGCTAGCACATCTATACATGCCAAATAACTGAGAACAATATCAGAACAGAATGACACGGTCCCAAAACACCTTAATCAGTTACGTGTGGCCCAATTGAAGGATTCTAGTGGAGTACACAAGACTTCAAGGGTAAAGTCCCCTGAAGTTACTAGGTGTTAGTGTTGTGAAACCCCAGCATATTCAAGAGTTCCCTCGGCAGTTTTTTTCCCTTGTTTGAATTTCAGAAATCAGAAATAATTCTGATGTTTTTTGCAAATTAGGGAGGTTCAAAACAGGGATGATGATTCTTAACCAACAAGGAAGGCTGGCAAGTATGAAAATCTCCACTGCTTTCTAAGCCAGGAGTAAAAAGGAAATACGGTTGTGATAGTTCTTAATTTGTACCAAGATTTTTCCTGTGAGGTTGAGGTTTTACTCTACTTGTGTCCCCTTACCACAATAGAGATGAACTGATCAGCTACATCCAATCTCTAGCTGAATAGTAATATAGTTAATCACTATAGTTGACATTCTTATGTTAGCCCTATAGTACAGTTCCCTGCACAATAGTGAACTTGCAATCAAATACACTACAATGCTCAGCTTACAAGCTTTGAGTCAAGCGGTTTCCGGCTTATGGTGTTGCCTGCATGGCTATAAGTCAATTGTTTTTTATTTTTATGACACTATTTTTATTGCTATCTAAAGTTTCAGTCAATACCAATTTCAAACCCATCCAAGAATATTAGTTTCCATCTACAATCGTCACACGCATGCGAATTTGTGCTATGTTATATTGTTGTATGATACAGCTGTGTGTTTTGATTACATAAAAGTTCTAGGTCAAGTACTGTTTGTCATTGTAAATTGAGAATGTTTGTTTCATTGGTTCGTGGTTTTGCATTCACGCAAGACCGTCACACTCAACATCTAATGCACCGTTCACTCTATTATAATTTCACCAGACTTCTTAGAAACAATTCTGTTTTATATACATGTTTTCCATACCAACCCGCTAATTTTGCAACCCACATACATTGATCATGGATAAATGCTCTCAGTGATTATTATGAATTATTAAAAAACAATTTTTAAAGCCACTATCAGTCATTTTTTTCAAATCAAAATGCCCATTTGCTCTAAATTGCTAGGGTTAGGTCATACAACCCTTATATAATGTTCACTGTGAAAAACAGACACTAAAGTACTAACCATTTTAAAGCGTCCTGAAGATGCCAGTTACGACTGTTTCTGCGCCTAAAAGTCGGATCCCGACTTTTATTAAGTAAACAAAGCCTAAAATATCATTTCTTGAAAATACACCGTGTTACTGCTCGCCACTAACAGGGGTCCTTTACTACAACAATTTCCAACACCACAGTGCAACAAAATGCACTTTGATGAAACATGGGGCGCTGTTTGTTTTATAATTTTGGGGAACAATCGCTTGATAGGTGGCTTAAAGTAACAGCATGCCAAACACAAGATTTTTTTCTGTCTCTGCATTATAATCCCTGTCCATTATTTTATCCTACATCGATTAAATATGGCTGCCACAACTAATTTTGCAACTAAAATCATGTCTATGGCAAGGCCAATTTCTGCAATTACCATAAAAGTCACCGGACAGAACCAACATATCACCCCTTATCTGTCGAACTTTGACAGCCACCATTATCAATCAATTTCAAAATGTAATTGAAGCTGGGCATAATGTACCATATACTTGTGCAAAGTAAGAGGTCTCTTCTTACCATTTTTTTCTAAGTACGTCGTAAAAACTAGTCTCCATATGTATGAATGTTCACATTCCAAACCATGCCCAAACTACTTTTTGGACCTTTTCCAAAATACAATTACATAAAATTTATTACAACAAGCCAGCTATATCGTTGTATATAAAGGATTACAGTCATCACACCTCTTCAAGATTCGTCCACCTCACTTGAAAATTCAAAAACAAACAAGGCGGTTCGCGAACCACAAAGTTCCCCCGCCCAGTGCAGTAGCTAAAGAACAAGAAGTCAACAATTTTCAGATCTCAGGGAAGATTGTGATGGCCCCACCAAGTTTCATCCTCCTACCACCATTTAAGTTATTTGACTTCGGATGAACCCCACATCCTTTTTAAAAGTGTCACACTGAAGTTGATCACACCCACCAAGTTTTCATTCTCCTATCACATATTAGTGATTTGACCTGAAATGACTTCCCACATGACCTTGAAAATGACCATCAATTTTTTTTGCATTGATGATGACCACACGCACTAAAAAAAAATTTTTCACCTCATACCACATGTTAAGTGATTTGACCTTGGATACCCGCTGACCTTGAAATGACCTGTCAAAATTTTGTACTGAATGTTGACCACACCACCAATTTTCTCCTCCTACACTGTTTAGTGAATTTGAACCTTATGACCTCGGATGACCTTGAAATGAGCTCAACATTTTTGGTACTGAATGTTACCACACCCCCAATTTTCATCCTCCTACCACATGTTATGAGATTGACCCTTGGATACCTCGTATGACCTTGAATGACCTGTTTAAAGTGTCCAGCACTGATGTTGACCACACCCACCAAGTTCAATTCTCCTACCACATAATAGTGGATTTTGACCTTACATGACCCCACATGACTTGAATGACCATCATTTTTTGGCATTGAATGATGACCACCCGCCCATTTTTCACCCTCATACCACATGTTAGTGTTTGACCTTGGATGAGCCTGCATGACCTTGAAATGACCTTCAAATGTTGGTACTGATGTTGACCACACCCACCAATTTTCATCCTCCTACCACATGTTTAGTTGATTTGACCTTGGATGACCCCTCTGACCTTCACATGACCTTCAAGTTTTGGCACTGAATGTTGATCACACCCACCAATTTTCACCGTCCTACCACATGTTAAGTGATTTGACCTTGGATGACCTCAGAATGGACCTTTTAATGACCTTAAAAATTTTTGGTACTGAATGTTGAATTGACCACACCCACCATTTTCATCCTCCTACCACATTAAGTGATATGACCTCGTATGACCTTGGATGACCTCGTGACCTTGACATGACCTCCAAATTTTTGGACTGATGTTGACCACCCACCATTTTCATCCTTCCTACCACATGTTCAGTGATTTGACCTTAGATTGACTCGGATGACCTTGAAATGACCTCAAAATTTTGGTACTGAATGTTGACCACACGCACCAATTTTCACCCTCATACCACATGTTAAGTGATTGACCTTGGATGAGCGCATACCTTGAAAGTGACCTTCAAAATTTTGACTAATTTTACCACACCCACAATTTTCATCCTCCTACCACATTTTGTGATTTTGACCTTGGATACCCTCATGACCTCACATGACCTTCAAGTTTTGGCACTGAATGTTG
Source organism: Ophioderma brevispina (assembly GCA_023653785.1). NCBI lineage: Eukaryota > Metazoa > Echinodermata > Ophiuroidea > Amphilepidida > Ophiodermatidae > Ophioderma > Ophioderma brevispina. The sequence goes on from JAMKCH010014540.1 coordinate 32,421, forward strand.
ATCACACCCACCAATTTTCACCCTCCAACCACAGTTAAATGGATTTGACCTTGTGTGACCTCAGATACCTGAAATGACCTTAAAAATTTTTTGGTACGAAGGTTTGACCACACCCACCAATTTTCATCCTCCTACCACTGTTAAGTGGTTTGACCTTGGATGACCTCGGATGACCTGAAATGACCTTCCAACTTGTTTTGGTATGCATGTTTACCGCACCACCAATTTTCATCCTCCTACCACATGTGTAATGAATTTGCCTTAGATGACCTCGGATGACCTTGAAATGCATTCAAAATTTTGGTGACTGAATGTTGACCACACCCACCATTTTCATCCTCCTACCACGTTTAATGAGTTGAACTTGGATGACCTCGTATGACCTTGACATGACCTTCAAATTTTCGGCACTGATGTTGACCACACCCACCAAGTTTCATCATCCTACCACACCAGATAAGGTTATAGCAATTTAACTCCCTTTTTGCCTATTTTGGACGCCCATTTGACCTTTGACCAATACCACATGACCCTTCTCCGAACTCATTTCCGCAGCCTACTTGAGTGACATTTATGGTGCGAGATGGAAACCCATACTTGCTCCAATCAAAGATATCGTGTTGACAACGTTTATTATAGCGAGTTAGCCCTATTTTTGCCCATAATTTGACCCTATTTTTGACCACCTTTGACTCTTTGACCCATCCACAAAGGACCCCTTTGTATCCCATACCCCCGCGTACTCTAGCTACATCTATGTTGCGAAGATGGGCACCCACACTTCTTAGTTCCAAAGATAATCGCGAGGGACACACACACACACAAGACCACACACGGACGGGGAGCATTTCTATAGTCCCCCTTCGCCAACATATTGGCGGGGGACCAATTACATTACAGGGCCTAGTTGCACTATTTTCTGTAATCTAAGGTGCTATCAGCAACTCTGAATTTCAATCAATACAGTCAGTACTTGTCAGTACACTAATTTTCTGTGAAGGTATAACCCCTGGTGATATACTTTCTGGCAGGATCCCTGGTTTTCTGACCACCAATGGCCCTGGATATAAAAACAACAAATTACTCTCAAAAGATCATGCTAATCTCCCTTAGGGACTCGCCAAAATTCACACCATGCAATGGAAACATTCTTCTCTTTCGCACTCTCTTCTTCTTGCTTTCCATACATCGAGGTAGCTCGAATTCCACTGTTGCAGAGTAGGTTTGCTGAACTGACATAGTAAAGCTTATAGGACAGCCCTAGTTGCAACAGACACACACACCATCACAAACCCCACACAGCCAAATGTAATGACTGATTCTATTTGGGATAAATTTCTTCCGAATGATTTGCTTGATTAGAGGAAATTACAAGCCCTGCTGCCTCATGATGCAATTTTTTTCTCTTGTTTTTTCCTCGTTGATGGAGAGCTAGGTTTCAGAGTATAATGTCAATAAATGACAATTATGATGACTAAGAGGAAACCAAGGAGAAAGAAGAGTGAGAGGAGTAGAAGTAAGAGAGCATGCAAGAGAAAAAAGATTGTCAAGATAAAGCGGTTGTTTGACGGAGGGCTATTTTTCAGGCACCATCCCCAAGTGAATATTTTAAATAGCCTCTGACAAATGATTTTGATGAGACCCGATTCTTTTTTTCAGGAGGAGTGGAGAATGCGACACGACCCTTAGCTTTTCACCCACCTGATTTCTGAGTGATCCTTCGCTTTCAGAATTTGTTTTTCATTTGGGGTTTTCTACTTCAGTATTGTAATCTACCATCAAAATTATTTATATTCTACTCCTTTCAGATGAACTATAGCCGTTTTTTACATGGTGTTATTCATGTTTTCCCGGTTCCTACTCAGCATTATCATTATGTCTGAATGGACTGCATCTGTTTAAGTGGTCTGGTGACTTGCTCCGGCACTTGCGAAACACTTGCTAAGGACACGTCTCGAATCATAACACAAAATTCAGCATTAATTGCCCAAAAAATGAAAATACTATTAAAAAGGTTCAAATTTTAATTTTCATGAGTACGATCTACAGTACAATTTAAACTGTTCATCAAAGCCATGCCAAAATCATCAAACTGCGACCACTCGTATTTTTGTTCTCAGTAAAAGAATCGCGGCAACAATACAGCAAGCAGCAGAATACAATGTCATATGAGTGCACAAGGTATAAATGTAAGAGCTGCCACTTGCAGAAATTCCCAAATCGAACATACTATTATGCCACGTCTTTGGTCAGTGGGCTCTTGAAATGCGTCTTCGCGACACCAGGTGCCTGAAGAATCATTTCAGAGCCACTGACTCAAGTCAAGATATATTGAGAACTATCCTAATACATGGCAGCCCACAGATTATCACATTGCAGTGCACTATTTCACTTACAACCTTTTTGTTACGCTCACATTACAACATCTCACTGCGCTTACTCATCATCTTCATCTTAATAGGTCAAGATGTGTCTATATCACTGTTCTAGCCTATTCCAATATATCACAAAGAAACGTCATACAGTCCCTGCCTGTCAACTCTCTACTGTGTCCTATACAGTTGTACAACATAATGAAGATGTATGAAAGCTCGAAGACAAAAGAAATGGAGAAAAAGCCGGGAGAAAAAAATATACGAGATGGGTGAACATGATGTGACTTAGGAGACATTGTTCCAGTTTCTGACGTTAGTAATAGAAACACTGGCACAGAGTAATTATCTGCACTGTCTGGAATCTCGTGTGGTACTGAGGTGAAGGGAACTTCAGGTGTGCATGGAATGTCAATTTTCTTTTGGTCAAAGATTGCTTTCCTATATAAGGCCCTACTGCTTAGAAAAAATACTGTCATATAAACTCTCATGTGAGTGGTATCAAGCATTCTCTGCTCCCATACCTTCCTTTTAAAATGCAAATTTAATCTAGTTGATTAGTTCGTCAACACCTCAGATGAATACAAAATTCACGAATGCTGAATACATTTCCATATTACATAATTTAAAAGTTACTCTTAGACTTTGGTATTGACTCAAATTGGGGAAATCGGTTATTGCACCAATGTAATATAAGATGACTGAGCTTTAAAGCAAACAAAATAATAAAAATGCTTAGGCTTTGAAGTTTACAAACATAAATTTTAGTAAATATTAGCCAACAGATGAACTGTCTAGTGTAGTACTTAAAAAAATATTTTCAACTACAACATGACTTAAGATCAGTGTGAAGTCACTTATTTTATGTACATATTTACCAGACACAAACCCTTCAGACTTACTGAACATTCCTTTCTTCTTCATTTTACTTATCCACAACCAAAATATTAAATTTCTCAATTTCTTTTTTCTGGGGAAACAATTCCATGGGGCATCTATCCTAATAATTCATAATTGTTTATCTATATTCATGATCTCTCTCTCTCTCTTCCATCATGATGCTGTTTTGTAATTTAGATACCATTATCTTTGCCCCTAACACCTACCTTAAAGAGTGACATCAAATTTTACATACAAAACAGGCAGAATCAAAGTGACACGGATCAATTTTGTGTGTACACCACCTAATACAGAGTGACAGTATCAAAATGTTGCAGATCTAGCAAATTTTTAGCCTCCAGCTAGCAACCTAAAATTCTCGGTTTTCGGTTTTCCTCACAAACAAACCGTGTGCATCAAAATAATTCAATCATGTAAATATCGCTAAGAGAAATCGAATACGCAGAACGTGCGCATGTGTGTGGTGGAGGTGCCCTGTGGATAAACTGCAAAGAAAATCACCATTGCCATCTTTTTTGCATGCCCTCGTTTTAAACTGGGGCTCTAGTTCGCAAGGAGAATTATCCCCAAGAGTAAGCTGCATTAGAATAAAATAGCAGAATACGAAGTCCCTAGTATGGTCTTTTTTAAACAAAAATGTGACCCACTCCGGTGGTCCGATGCCCGGTGTAAATTAGAATTTAAAGAGACGACGCACAATGGAGGTGTAAAACTTGTCGACGATGATGACTCACAGGGCAATTTTATCGTGCCTAAGCGCTGGGCTGATCAAGTATATTTCGTGATTTCCCGCATTTTTAACCATCCCGCCGTACACTGCGACACCACCCGACAACTTAAGCGTGTGAACAAACTACCCAGGTAAAATTTGGACAGAAATAATGGATAGTTCATACGGTGAAAAATAGTCCCCTATAAACTGTGTTTTAAACTGTTAAAAATGCTGAAAAATGATATCATAAGTAAATCAAATCATGAAAATGGAATGAAAAGACCAGTACACAGCACAGCAAGTATTTTTATTTCTTCCCTTCTCCCTCTCTTTCATCTTCCCATCTTTTCCTTTTGCCTTCCATCTTCCTTTGGCCTTCATATCTTTTCTTTTCCTTTCCTTCTTTTCCCTTCTCTCTTTCTTCTCTTCTCCTTCCTCCCTCCTGGCACATTTCCTTTCTTTATCTCTGTTCCTTCCTCCTTTCTCTCCTCTCCTTTCCCCTCTTCCTCTCTCTCAGCACTTTTGGTGATTCAATTAGATAAACACAGAGCAAAGGATACGAAC
>JAMKCH010014541.1:0-25142 GCA_023653785.1 Ophioderma brevispina
TTCAGTGTCTGCCCCAATGTTGGAGCAAACAATGCACAGACAAGGCCTTAGCAGATTTCAGTGAAGGCAACCAGACTTTGGTACCACAAAACATCTTCTTATGTTACATTACACAAAGACACTTCAGCGTTTTTGACATGCTTTTGATGCCCCTGGCAGTTTGTCCATACAGGATTGTGAAGCTGGGCATGTTTCCAGACTCCCAGTCTCTGGATCTGGAGCTCTATAGTCTCGCAGCAATATGCTTGTCCCCAGCAATGTCACCTGCCGATAGCTGCTGTCTGTTTGAGTGTTGATCGGAGGTAGGTGGATGAACTCAATGGATATTGTTCTGTTGTACATGAAGACAACCAACTCTTTCAATTGTTGGCATTAGTTCTTTCCAGGTATCTTCCTTAGAGGAGTTCTTCCAAGAGTTTGCAAAAGAGTTTTTACAACATCAGGGAAGATTTTGCTTGCTGCCCATGCGGTGTTTCTTTCCTTTGTGCAACTGGTGACGGTGAAACTCACAGAGATCAAAGAGTTCTCTGGTCGTAGGGTCTGGGCAATAGTATTGCTGGGCTGGTGTGAAACTGCGATTCCTTCCGGTACCAAGGCTAGCCATATTCATTGAGGTTGGACTGGCTGAACAGGCTACAGAAAAAAATCACAACGTCTGTGTCCACAGTACGCAGCATTGAACTCCTTTGGTATCCTTGTGAGCAGCTGCATCGGCTTGCATGAAGTGAAAAGCCTGTTTTTCATGTTTGTCATGGAGATAGATAGTTAGATTGTTAGTAATCTTATATTACAACAAAAAAACACAACCATCAGCCACTAACAGAACAACTACCGTTAGTTAGAGTCTTAACAGAAGGGATGCATTTCAATATAGAATTAGGTTTCTACAAGTTATCAGAAAAAAACAAAAAGGAAATGGAATGAAGCACGGAATGACTGAAACAATCCAACAATACTTGTTATTTTAACAGAATGCCTCACAAGACCACATCCATTTCTGTATTTTGGGTGGTCCATTGTAAAACAATGAATTAATAACTCCGTATAAATACTACCAAGTGACATTAGCAGCTAGCTATTTTGAATATGATAACAGATCTTTTAGAAATTACACATTGGCAGCAACCAGCAGCAACATAAAGTCATTACCTGTAGAATGGCAATAGACCTTGAGGTACAAAACTTGACAAGAAAATCAGCAGTAACATATAAGGCCATGTTATTAAATTATAGTGGCAGCCATTTTGACTGGCACCATTGTTTACGTGCTACCACAAATATGTAAAATTTTAACCATACCAAGACACCAATTGTGTTTTAGATGTTGATTAAATCTTATCATTAACCATGACACATATAAAATACTACCTTTAACATATCAATTACGTAGCTGCTGGGGCTGCCATTTTTAATTTTCAGCCATTTTGAATATGGCAGACATTTGATATCAGTACATTGGCAATTTACAACATAAATGTAGGTTGGATATGTTAAAGGGCCCAAAGTTTTGAGAAAACAAGAAACCCATGGTTTTGCACTTTAAACTACAAAATAAGCAGCTTTTTCCCTGTGAGCGGCAGCCATCTGAATTTAGGACCCAATGTGACCGCCATTTGATTAAACTACGATTTGTGAATAACAGAAATATTGATTTAAAACGTTAAACCAATTCTTATCTGACCTATATAATAAAGTTTAGCAACACATATTTGCATAAATAATGCAAAAATTAAAAAAAATGGCGGCCATTTGAAAATGGCGGCATATTGGTCGAAGGAAATTAATTTGCCGCCTAGAGCCAGATTTGGCTTTATCATATCAATAGTCCACCCTCTGTGCCAAATTTTGTACTTTTCACCCAAAATGCACACTACTTTCACCATTCTGCATGACACATGGTTTTACTAAGGACATGGCAGTAGGAACGGAAGTGATTCGGTACTTTTTACGGGAATTCGTGGACCCCGATTCTGAACGTCACATAATTTCAAATCGATGCGCTTAGATTTACGAGTGGCGAGTCAATTGATGAATCCACTTTTTAGCTCGAGTAAGAGGAGGAAGTCTTACGGCCATGAATGTGTTAGATTTTCTCCATGTTGTCAATTTTGTGTGATTCTTTATATTGATAACGGTTACTCAACCCAGCTAATTATCTATTATTCTAAAAATGGAGTATGCCCTTTTACCATCAAAGGAGTTAAGATTTCACTCAGTATTGATTATTATTTTTTTACAGTATAGTATATTTTATTTTGTAATAATAATGATAAATAACTTTAGCAACGGTACCACTCCTATCTTCACAGGTGATCATTTTATCTGCCACAAATATTTTGAAAAACTACGCATTATTTGGCCGTTATTTGAGTTATACTTTTATCAACTATTTTGGCGCTTTTAAAAAAGGTAAAAACATCAAATTCAAACAACCTCAAATTTCACCAATCATGGGTATATTCATTTCCAAAAAATAGTACTATTAATGTTTAAATTATTCTGTCTGGTAAAGAAAATATTGAACCTGAGTGAAAATACCCTGCAGGTATAAGGCTGAAGCACCTAGGAAGGACAAAATGGGATAATTTTCGTTATTACGGTCTGATACGGACAACTTTCTACAACACGTAATTGATGGAGACCCGTATCTTTGAACACTGTGTTTTTTCCCCCTTTTGTCATTTTGCATTTGGAAAAAAAAATATTGCGAATTATGAACTATCTCATCGTTTTTAATTTCCTCCCAAATTGGAAAATTTTGGCTCTTCGGGTAGATCCACTGATTGTACCTTTACACATTACGTACTCACAAAATTATGAAGCCTACAACTTATAATGATTTTCCTACATGTACTCAAAATCACAATACTTTATTGGCTTATGTAGTAAGTACTCAAGTTAGTTTCCAATTTATTAATTCACGTTGCTGACTAACTCTAACTTAATTTTGTAGGTGTGTGTGGAAATAGGGAAAAGAGGGAAAACGAAAAAAATCATGGTTTGAGGGGGTGCTAAGTGATTTTTTTATAATTGCCTATTGTTATCATAATGATGTTAATAATCATGTACGGCATAATGAGGAGAGAGAGAGATAGAAATTGGTTTTGTCATTAGATCTTAACGCTCTCTCCACGTGGCCGTACTTTCAAAACTATTAGTCGACCAGCCATGCGATGTTCCCTGTGATCGCAGTCAATGCCATCTTATTTACCGTATCATAAAACAAAATAAAAACAACAAGCACGATAATGGAATAGTCTCCAACTCCAAGCAAGAATTTTGAATGATAAAGTATTGATAACATTTACTCATTTAGATTTTTTAATCAAAGTTTCGCGGATGTACGTTTAAACAAATTACGCCGTCAAAATGATGTTTACGCGGGTGGCCACAACCGCCTGAGGGGGGGTACTAAACCGAAAGTCAGAGCGCCGAGCCAAGTGTTTGAATACCATCCAATCGATTCCTCAAATGATTACCCTCGTCTACCTAAGCCATTTTGTGTAACAAAACTCCCTAAGGGGGGGAAGGGTTACCACCCCCCCGTGATTTTTGTACTGAACACCCGATTCCTGTAAATTTGGTACAAAGTGATACTTCGAGTTCTTCTTTCCATTGTACCAAAAAAAGATTTAACCTCCCCATTTTAACGTCACCATGACGTCATATGTTGAGGAAAGTACTAAATACTTGATAATAGGTGGAAAAATTGAATTATTTTCGCAAATTTTGAGCGATTCAAACACCTATTATAGCTCAAAATGATGTCCTTTTATAGAAACTAGGTCATTTCCATCAAGTAGACGTCAAAAACCGTATGAAAAATCTGATTTTCCTAACCTTTTTGGCGGAAAAATTGAATTTTTTCCACTGTGTGTGTCTATGGAAATGAGCAGTTTTGCTGCTGACATGCGAACTTTATGACGTCATTGTGACGTAGATCTGCTAGGCATTGTTGGTACCATTTTGGTATCAAAGGAAAGAGAGGACCAATAGCTATCTATTGGTACCGGTACCAATATCAGTGGTATGTGATGTTGATTTTTTCTGGGTTTGGTTAGGCAGTGTTTGGTACTTTCTCTCCGGAGGGGGGGGGTGGTTACCACCCCCCCCCCCTAATCTATCACTTGGGATCACCCTGTATCTTACCTATCCCCGTGGATGTGTTTTTTTTGGATTAAAAGGATGCGAACATGCAATTGAACCATTACATTAATAATCTGCACCAAAAGGGGGTTTTAGCAAGCCGGGGGAAAAACCTGAAGGGGTGGGTGTGGTAACGCCCCCCCCCCCCCTCCCCCCCCCCCTTCGGTAGAATAGGGTTAATGGTGAAAACTATTATTTGAATTTTCATTCTAAATCGAATCGCTTACCATGGTCCAGATGTCTGTCTTGTTTTGTCAATTACAAACAACCTTGAAACGGCCGTTAACTAATTTCATTCTTTTTATTTAACTCATAAAAAGTATACATCACTAAATTTTGGTGCATTTGGGAATTTGAAATATTGTGAAACGTGAGTTTGCAAATTCAGTTTTTACCTCATGTGGCTTCTCCTTGAGATTATCGATACATGTTATGGCATGGCTAAGTTTCACATCTTGGAATGGATATCGCCATGCCATTAGTTTTATATTCCCAGATGAAATGATTCTGCCCAAATGTTTTGTTTAGAATTTTAGAGCGCAATTAAATAAAGGGAAAAACAACTTCAGCCCGCGTTCATCGAAGGAATCAGTGGGGGCCCAAAGAAAATCGGGCTAAATATTTACTGCAGAATAAATGTGACCCTTTCACATCACAAATTTCAGTCACAGTTTACTCATCGAGCGTCCCTCTCAACGTTTCCACGTCCTCATCACTCATAACAATCATTTTGAAAAAATAAAGTAACTTAATACATGTATGAGGTCATATTGAAGGACAGGACATCGGTGACACCCTTTAAGGTTTAAAGTATGTTTTTGATGTGTAGACCCAAAATTGCCACATCTTGAAAAAATTGTTTCAATAAACGTACCATTTACCACTGACTTTACCAACCTTTAAGATACCACTTTGATTGACTAAAAATAAGACATTCGGCTTACATCATTTTTGCTAGTCATTTGCTTAGTTTGGCCGCCATGTGCATTCAAATGGGAATCCGTGGATGGAAGAGCTGACTACTTGATTGATTCAAAAGGTTTGATCTTTGGCCTATACTTAACCGATATGGAATTAATCTTGCACAAATTAAAGATAATGAAATTGGCTTTTACGATGATACCACATATGTAACATATGTCGAAATGGGGAAAATCAGGGTCAGTTTGTTTTTGACTCACCATGTACACCAGTGGGTGTTGAGCTAATACTAATATTTCAGGTCAGAAGAGACACACAACTATAATAGTTATTATTATGCTTTGTTTTGTTATATGTTCTGTTTTCTAATCCCCCTTTTTTCCTCTTTCAGGTTGCGCGATTTCCCCAAGTCTTCTTTGCCCCATCCTTTGTCTTCCCTCCTCTTCCGTAGTTCTCCATTATCCCATTGTTCTCTCAGCTTTACCCTTTTCTTTCCATGCCCCGCTGATTTCTGGTCATTATCACCAACCCCCTTGTTCATTAACTTTTATTGGTTCTTTTACAAAAGGTTCGCCAAATCCCTTTGCCCATCACTCTCCGTCCTCCACATCTCCATGCCCCACTGATTCCTTGGTTATCGTCATATATCTCTGTTCATTAACTTCCAGGTGTTTTCTTTCAGCTTTCTTTCCCTGTTCCTTTACCCATCACCCCTCCCTGAGCAAGGTTCCCGTCTTTTGTTCCTTGTCTGGATATATTGTTTGTCTTATCTGTTGTTTTGTCGGTTTGCCTTTGATGAAGATCCTGCTAGGATCGAAACGTCAGGCCCACACCTAGTATACAAATTACCAACAGATTACGTAATCGTTCAAACTCTAAATTTCATGCTTGCCAATTTTTGAATACGGGAAGGTCGCATGCATCGCAGCCATTTAAATTGTTATAATTGCGGCCTTTTAAATTGCAACAAAACTCTTGCCACCATACTAAAAAGCTGGTTGTCTTAATATATATATACAAGACTAGATGACGACGGTAGTATTTCGTAAAAGTAACTTCTGTTGATGTGTTGGTCAATGTCATTGTGCCCAATAGACCATTTGCATTTAAATGCCTTATACCAATGTTATTGAGGTTAAGAGAGTTGAAAAAGGACAATGCGAATTTCACTGCTTTTTATATTCAAAAGCACTACACAATGACGAATGTGTATGTTTGCAATGACTTTTATCTGACTCAGAGCCAGGTTTATTTGCCAACGAATGAATGGATTTATATAAGTTTGAATATTGACACCTTACCTGGTATTTTTGATGATTCAACATTTGCATAATCCTGTTTTACATCTTCTTGACTTTGCACTTAAGACCTATGCTTGGATTGAAGTATATGAATCTGTCATTTGAATTGAATATTTTAAATATTACGCACACACGATATGACTAGGAATAGCAGAGGTGTTGTTCTGTATGTGAATAAGAACTCTGGTTTCACTTACAAAAAAAAAGCCAAGACTAATTATCATGCATTATTTTTTATTCTATCGTAACCGTATTTGACAAGGTCAAGTGTGAACACAAGGATATTTGCTTATGCGTTATGTAAACTGTAATCCACTATTTGATATTTTCATTCAAAATCGAATCGCCTACCATGGTCAGATGTCTGTGTATTTTTCAATTACAAACAACCTGAAAAACGACCCTTTAATAACTATGCCCTTCTTTTTATTAACCGATCACCTCAAAAATATACTCTAATAAATTTGGTAATTTGGAATTTTGATATTGGAAACGTGAGTTTGGGCCAAATCAGTTTTACCTCAATGTTGCTGCTCCTGAAGATTATCGATAACATGTATGGCATGGCTAGTTTACAGCTTGGAAATGGATATCGCCATTCATTAGTGTATTTCCAGATAATGATTATGCCAAATGTTTGTTATAATTTTGTATTAGAGCGCAATTAAATAAAGGGGAAACAACTTGAATATGATTGTGTCCGCTTTTTTGAGTTTTTAGTAACATATATCTACATATGAGTATCATCTGAAAGCTTAGTTCATTCTATTTAGTTTACTGTAAAGATCATTCACCTCGATAGGTATAGCTGAGCTACAAGTCGTTTGAATCCAGTAGTCGCCTTTGCGCTCTGTCCAAGAATTCACATTCCTAAATGAAACAGCGTTCAGCGAAGAAATCAGTGTCCATAAGAAAATCGTGCTTATAGTATTTACTGCAGATAAATGTGACGCCAGTTAACATCCCAAAATTCAGTCACAACTTACCATCGATACCAACATGGTAGACCGGCAGCGCAGAAGGTTTTGATCAACGAACGAGGTACTAAAATCTGAGACGCGGGAAAATTAAGAGAAAAATATAACATATGCAAATAAACAAATCTGCCGGCAGGCCCGCTGCTGCGTGGTGGCCCTGGGGGAGGGGTTAAAGTTACTATGGGGGTCAAATGTTTGAAGTGCTCTAAATCTAATTTAATATAGCTCAATTATTCCTTAAGTAATCAGAGTAAACAGGTCCAATTGGGTCACCTGCGTGTGGTGCTTCCTTTCCACGATATTGTAATAATAGGCTAACGGTCACTTTATTCACGAAAGGTCAACGTTTGTAATACCGAGATTTCTTTGTAAAAAATCAAAAAAATTTAATGATACTGAGATTCAAAAATGCATTTTATTTTGCCCAGGGTTGGGTTACCTTTAATAGGGAGGGGTATAATGTCCCCATCCCCATAGAGTTCTACAGGGATTTTTTTACCCCTTCCATATACGCAAGAAGAAGATGCCGAAGTGCAAAAGCTTTTCATATTTGAAATCATTGTCATTAACATTAAAAAAAATATTTTTTACAAAGAAATCTCGGTATTACAACGTTACCTTTCTTGATAACCAAATGACTTTAGCCTATTTTCCAATATCGTGGAAAGAAAGCAACCACACCTGTGACCCAAATTGACTTTTTACTCCTTGGTTACCCTAGGAATAATTTTGAGCTATATTACATTAGATTTTAGAGCATTTCAAACATTCACCATAGTAACTTTACCCCTCTCCTGAGCCCCACGCAGCAGCGGATCTCCGGCGACCTTTCAATTTGCAAAGGTTATATGTTTCTCTGATTTTCCCGTGTTCATATTATAACCTCGTTCGTTTGATCCAACCCTTCTGGGCTGATGCACTATGTATGAGTTGATATGATGGAACAGACAACGCATCGTGTGAACAACCTTTTAAGGTTTATAGTATGTTTTGATTTGTAGACCAAAATATGCACATCTTGAAAAAAAAGGTGTTTCAAATAAAACGTACCATTTTCACTGACTTTTACACCTGTTAAGATAACCACTTTAAAAATGAGACATATCCTTATCCTCATTTGGGAGTTATTTGCTTAGTTGGCCGCCAATCATTCCAAATGGGAATCCGTGGATAGGGGAAAAGCTGACTACTTAATGGTTCAAAAAAGGTTGTATCTCGCCTATACTTAACCGATTGGAATTATCTTTGGTTCAGCAATGAAAGATAATGAATTGGCTTTACTATATCCACATATTTTACATTTTCCATTTCCAAATTGGCGAACATAACAGGGTCAAGTTGGTTTTTGACTCCCCCTGTACATCCAGTGGTGGTAGAGCAATAATACTGATATGTCATGTCAGAAGAGACACAACTATAACCATTATACCAGTATTACTTATGCTTTGTTTTGTTATATGTTCTTGTTTCTCTTTCAGGTTTCTCTTTTCCAAGTCTTCATTGCCCCTCCTTTGATCATTATGCCTTCCCCTCTTAGCTTCTCATTTTTGTTTTTCACATTGTTCGCGTTTCCAGCTTTACCCTTTCCATGCCCCCGCTGATTTCCTGGTCATTGTCGCCCACCCCCTTGTTCATTACTTTAATTGTTCTTTTTTACAGTTCTCCGGAAATAGCCGAACAGATTCCCTACAGATTACACCTCCCAGCCCTAGACTTCTCAAAATCTGTACTAACTTATAACTTATACGATGACACATCATCATAGCAATGCGCGAGTGTATTAGCTCAATGGCAAGTTAGAATGACTTAGTTTCCTGAAATACAAGTGGAATGTCGCTATCTTCAGGAATAAATGGGTGAGTCTATAGATATATTAATGGGAATAAATTATATTTGTCTTTGGCCATGTGCCCCCCCATTAGACATTAGAAAAGATTAGCCGAGAGAACCATACATAAAATGAATAGGACACATCTTTTTGAGAATTAATGCTTTTGAGAATTTTACACTTGTAGGTTTCTGAAATATATGCTGTTATAAGACATACTTTAAGAATCTATGGAAAGTCTTTTTATGAATGTTTGTACTTTCAAAGTAGGAAAGTCTTTTGATAGTTTAAATGTGGTGAGATGCTACCTCCAGAGAACCGCATTGGAAGAAAGTGCATTTGGCAAACACGTGATGCAGCGGTTGTAGGCTTTTAGTGTAATGTTTGTACTTGAAGTCATTTTGAAGTTGAAATATGGCGGGTTGTTTTTCCCTTCAGAGTATTAGAAGAGTTGCGTTAAAAAGTGTGATGTTGTGTTTCGGAAGGAAGATGAAAAGAGGAGGAGAGAGGAGAAGAGAGGGGTAAGATCCGGATAGACGAAGAGGGGGGGGTTTGGTATGGTTTAATTAGTGGGGAGGTGGGGATTGGGGGGGGGGTGGGTGGGGGGGCGGATTAGGATGGAGAAAGAAAGCGAAGGGAGTGAGAGGTAAGAGTGCAGTTTAGTGATAGGGGGGGGGGTGGGGGGATTGGGGTGGGGGAAAAAAATGGAGAGTGGCAGGGGAAGTGGGGGGGGATCCAAGATATGATAAATGGCAATAAGGGATGGATGGTGGGGGCGGAAAGAGGTGTGGTGGGGCGTAGAAAATAGAATAAGGAGAGGGGGAGGCGGTTGATGGAGGGGGAACTGAGGAAGGGAAGAGGGTTGTTGGTTGTAGGGGAGTGGGGGGGAGGGAACGGGAGGAGAGGGGGAGTCTAGTGAGAAGGGTTTGGGCAAATGGGTCGAGGGAATGCTAGATGTAGCATGAAGTGTGTGGTGCGGGTGCGGGGTAAGGTTCGGAGGGGTCGAGGTAAGGGAAAGAGAGGGGGTAGTGGTAATAGGTAGTGGGGTGTTGCAGGAATGTGGGATGCTGGGAGTGGGAGGGGGGTATTACGGGAAGAGTGGTGGAGTGAGAGGGTAGCGGGGGGTGTGGGAGGGGGAGGGAAGGGTGGGGGGGGGTGGGTGGGGAGGACTATCGGGGCGCGAAATGGGGTGGAGTAAGTTGTGGCATGGGTAGTAAGAGAGGAAGGGGGGGGAAGAGGGGCAGAAGGGTGGGATGGAGTGGGGAATGAAGCATATGGAAGAGTTGTTGTTGGACGAAGAGTGGGATGGGTGGGAGGGGGTGGGGGGGGAGGGGGTATAAGGGGGAGGTGAGAAGGTGGGTGGTAGGGTGGCGGGTGTCGAGAGTCAGGCGGAAGATGGGAGTGTGATAGGGGCGGGTTAGGATGGGAGGGCAGTGGGGTTAGGGTGAAGGAGGGGAGGGGTGTCAGTGGGAGGGAGAATTTGGAGTGGGGTAACGGGGGGTGTGAGATGGATAAAGGGTGTAGTTGCGAGGGGGAGAGTGGAATAGGTACGAGGTAGGGAGGAGGGTGGGAGGGGAGGAGGAAGTGACTAGAGGCAGGTGCTCGGCGTCTCCCTCCTCCTTCGATTGCCCTTCCCCATGATGGCATTTGTCCTGCCACAGAGGTTTAGAAATTTCGTTCTTCTTCCCTACATTACTGTTAATAGTTACATCAAAGTTCTTTCTCATGTCATTCATATTTCACAAAACATTTACACACAAATAAACTGTACTGTGAAGGTGGCAACTCAACCATATTTAAAGGAGAACCGAACTAAGAATCCTCATAAATATACGCTTTTAAATAATAATTAAACCTATCGAGTTGTTTTCATGGAATACGGAATTATACTAACCGCGCTATTTGAAATAATTGAAATAATGTTTATCATATTTGTGTGTGTTTGGCGATATGGACGGCACAGTAGCGGGTCTAATACAAACACCTTCAAACGTGACGCTTTCATATGGTGTAGTTTTTCCCTGTGGCACGTATGCCGCAAACGCGTGCCGCCGTATTCGCATAACACTTTAGAACCCCCCCGCTTACAATTCATCCGCAAGAGATTCTGAGACTTGATTTGAGTTGTGGACATTTACCTTTAAGAATACACAGGTGCTTTTTCGAAACCGGCTGCGAATTCCGAAAATTCAAGATGGCCGCCGGTTAGTCCATTTAAAAATATCAATTTTAATTTTGATACCTAAAAAGTATGTGTAATACCTCGTTTAGGGTTTTTGGGTTGCTGGGAATTCATTTCTGACATCGGTTTTTATAATCATTAAGGTCCATGTTACATGGTATGGGTTTGGAATTCCAGGATGGCCGCCGGCAGTCATATGAAAAGTACACTTTTGAGATGACTTACCTAGTCATTATGTTTAAACATTGTTTATGGGGTTTTTTATTAGTTGGTTCTGGTAATTCATTTTCTGCATCATTTTTAAATCACATTAGACTTCCATGTTAGATGGAGATGGATTTTGGAATTCCAGATGCCGCCGGCTGCATATGTAAAGTACACATTTTGAAAGACTCATCCTAGAATTATAATGTAATACGTCGTTGTAGATGGTTGTAGGTATAGGAAATCCATATTTGAACACCATTTTTGTATGAGTAGAGAGAACCAGTTAGCGGGTCACTAACCCAATTAGACCATTGATAACAGCTGCTAGACCATTTAGTTCTTGCACCATCTTGAAGTTCAAATGGCCGCCACCAGTACTACTTTGGCCTAATCTTGGTCCCTGAGATTCGGAGAGGCAAATTCTGGTGTCGACTAACCCTGTTTTTTTAAGTGTCCAGGACTTCAATGACACATTGATAACAATGTCGACCCGGACCATCATGTTGCGGCAGCAATCTGATTTCAATGGATTGCCCGCCAAAAATGGATTATATTATATACATTCGCCTTTGATAGAGGTAGAAGCATGATTCTGGTGTCCTATAGTGTCTATACCCATGTTTTACAAGGTCAAGGAAGCCAAAAAAGAATCAAAGGTACCTTTACTTGTGTTTCCTTTTTTGTGGCAAGCCATTAGTTTCATTTAATTGGGTTGAACTTATTCCCTCCATTGGAGATAGGAACACCAAGTATAGAAAATGAGGTCAGAATTGAATAAAAGCATCATTTGGTACATGTGAATGTGAAGTTGATGATTTTCACATATTTAGGAGAGAACATTTATGGTCAAAAACACAATAGTTGGTAACTGAAAAAATGTATGGTGCCAGAGTGGCACGTGTCATTTTGTAATGACCTAGTTGGTTGGTGACACTTTTATTTCCCAATTCCTTGAAGGCATCTATGACGTAAGTTGGCAATATCGATAGTGCACACTTTAGTCCGTATGTACACGAGATCTAGCGTACGTTTGAGATTTTAAGTGACCATGGTTTCTGGTGGTGTCATAATTGAAAGTGAACATAGTTGATGGTATCATAATTGGCAGTGATCTTTTCTGATGTCTATTGACGGTGACATAGCCTATGTGTCATGTTGGCAGTGGCCCTAATTGGAAGTAACATAAGCTGACGGTGCATAATTGACGGGTCCCCAATTGTGGGTGCAGTGGCCTATTCAAGATTACATCGCTGATGGTGTATAATTCGCAGTGTCATAATTGGAAATGTTAATTTTTGTTGGTGCATGTTGGATCATGCATCATCAGTGTCATCGCTGTCGTCGTTCTCTCTGTGAAACGGTGGGAGTCCTGATCAGCTGATCGTCTTCACCCGAATCACTTGTATCAAGTCTCTACTTCATCTGCAAGAGCTCGGTAAGAATCGACAACAACAACCATAGTGGTTCTAAATGCCCAGATTTTAGCGTCTACCATTCAGCAGATTGGAGAAAATAATGGAAGTCTAAACACCTACAACGGGAGTAGCTGCCACTGTCTCCATATATCACCTGAATAGTTCACTCTACTGGGCGACGGCAGATATGTTTCGTAATGCTGCAACGACAATGGTGGGTAACATGGCAATGGAACATTGCAGGTCGCGGTGCATATCCCGTCTCACAACATTTCTCCTTGATGCGAGTGCCCCGAGGCTGTCACACTCTTAAATCTTTGGTACGTACGCACAGAACAAGCGATATATTTTTTCATTCTCCTACAACTTTTCATTCGCTTTCCCATCCACCACTCTGTTTGATCACTTGAACATGAACAAGAGAATCATCAATCTAACAGAAATGGATCTTACTCAGGAGTACGTTGTTGGCTGTTGGCCCACTGCCTTCACACATTGTGGATACTATCTATCCTATCTAACGGCCGCATCCGTAGATGCTGTTTCAGCCATGTAGCGCCAAATGTCCCTGTTTGTCATTAGTTGGGGATGTCAGATGGATCCTGCTGGATGTCCTCGAGCAATCACATCAATTATTAAAGGGTCGACGACCCCTGTTTTGCATGGTATCCCACTGTACGTCTGAGACTACTTAGGTCAACTCGCCACGATGACCCTATATGCCTTCACACATTGTGATACAACAAGTGCCTCAAGGTGACAGTGAAGGTGAACCTATCAAAGTGATGCTGAAGCTTCCAAAGTTCCCAAATCGCTAGCCGACTAGAAGTACATGGGAGGTTACTAAGGAACTGTTTGCTGGTTTTGAAGAATTTCCATGTGCAATCTATGGTCGACCAAGATCCAAGAGTGTTGACAGCCTCAGGTTCACTCTCATCTGGAAGAAATTTTGTATGACGTGTGTTGCACCTCGGCCATTTCGTGCAGCAATTACAAGCAACACATCCATAGAGATAACTATAGGTTGCCATAAAGGAGACTAGCAGATCTCCCGTTGTAGACATTCCCGCTCCAACTGATGGACATGGATGGACTCTAGACTCTGGGCACTTAGAACCATTATGGGTTGATGGACCGACTCTTTTCGAAGCTCTTGCAGATGACGTAGAGAGACTTGATACACGTGATTTGGATGACGATGATTCAGACGATCAGGACTCTCCACCTGTTTTATCAGAGAACGAAGACAGCGATGACTCTGATGAGGTGTGGATCCAACTATGTCACCCCCACCAATACATTTCCAAGTATAAATGACAATGGCCAATTATTGACACCATCAGGTATGTTACTTCCAATTATCACACTGCCCGCTGACACCATCAGCTATGTTACTTCCAATTGTGACACTGCCAATGCTGACACCATCAACTATGTCACTGCCAATTATGACACCATCAGCAACCATGTCACTTAACATCTCAACTTATGCCAAACTAGTGTACATACGGATTGAATACATGTGCCCTATCGATATTGTCAACTTACATCATAGGTGCTTTTTTCCAAGGAACATGCTGATACATTTGTCACCACCACCATGTCATTACCAATGACACTGCCAACTCAGTCACTGCCACATTTGTTCACTACAACCATGTCACTCCTGGGTTTTGGACATAAATGTCACTTCTAAATATGTCAAATTCCGCCAACTCACATGTACCAAATTAATGACGTTGTTCATTTTGACACTATATTTCTATACTTTTTTTTTTTTTGGTGCCCTATCTCCAAAGGAGGGATTACGTTCCAACCCATCACAACAGTCTTGCCACAAACAAAAACCCAGTAAAGTTAACCTTTTATCGTTTTTGGATTCCTTGACCTTGTAACATGGGATAGGACCTCAAAAAAAACCAAGAATCATGTCTACTCTCTCAAGGCTAATGATGTAATAGAATCCATTTTCTTGGCGGCCATTTGGAAATTCAAGATTGCTTGCTGCCCACAAATGCATGGTCAGCATTGTTATCAATTTTGTCATTGAATATTTGACCCTAAAAACGGTGTAGAATTTTGCCTCGACGAATCTCAGGACCAAGATATAGGCAAAGTCGTTAATGGTGGCGGCATTTTGAATTTCAGGAGGACTGCACAACTAATGGTCTAGCATTGTTATCAATGGTCTCATATGTTTATTCAGCAAAGGTCAAGGTCTTATACTGGTAAAAGTATCTTCTTTAAAAATTGATAAAATTACATTGAATGAAATTATGTAGGGTACACCTACGCTTGTAGCATCTGGATTTTTTCCCCCATTGAAAGTGGTGTGGGGAAGTTCCCCTCCCCTGTACCACGGAGAATATGCAAAGAGGGCAAATATACCCACTACTTGAAATCAATGTAATTTTTTACTTTAACTCAATCGAAAACAGTATAAAGACCTTGACCTTTGCTGAATAATGGTTTGACCTTTATCCATTTTGCTGTATATCTCCCATACCGAGGCATTTTACAGACAGGTCACCATAGACTTTTTTTACTTTGTGTTGCCACAACAACAATTTGAGCTATACTAAAAAACGTATTTGGACCATATTTAAAATTTACCCCTGTAGAAACTTTATCCCCCTCCTGTGGAAATTGCCGACATTTTTCCAGAGGGACATGTGGGCTAAAAGTGGAAGATGGTGTGAGGGGGAAAGGGGGGAAAAACCTCTAAAATGTCATTTGAAGTCAAATCAATCGACAAACCTTACTTGCCAAAGTTTAGTCAACGGAATTGGGGGATTTTTGAATAACTAATAATTGTAGGATTATTCGTTGTACTGTTTCCTTTAACCCCCTAAAAACCACCCTCCTTGAAAGTACAAACTTCGTATGTTTATAAAACACACCTAACCCACATGTTTATCAAACAGAATCATGCAATACTTGAATACTCACTACATTTAAAACTCTACAAAAAAGGCCCTCCCATTCAGTTCAAACCAGCCCCGATACATCAACATTAAAATTGTCACCACCAAACGTTGCCATAGGTAAACTCTTCCAATACTCTGACGGAATTACTCACCATATTCAATCAATCAATCAATCAATCAACAAATTTATTTGAACTTCAAAATTCACTGACATGTTATGTAAACAAATAAGCACGCCAAAGCCAAATTAATAAAAATGACAATATAATAGTTACGATTTATGTTATTAGCCTGCGGGGGATAACATAAATCCAGTTATCTCGGCACGGTGTGACCGGTTTTTTTGTCCCTCCACATGATTTACAATCAGCACGCCAACCTCGGCGGTGTGACGTAGTGTGCTTTTGGCTTTTGTCTTTTCGCGCTAATTTTGGCACTGGCGTTCTCAATCCGTTCTTGGTCATAAAAAATTTTCAGGCGTACCACTGGGACTTAAATCGACTATCTCAATTAACTATGAAATATAGATGATTAATGATGAACTTACCTTCTATGTGGATTGCAAGTAATCGCATTTCAGTACATGATTCAGCCAAGTCATACCCGGTTTATTAAAGAAGAAAATAGTTCTCATATTGGGTCTTTGCTTTATCCTTGGGGCGTTAAATCATCGGAACTTCTGGACCGGGATTCATCGCAATGTTTACCTAGGCAGACTCTCTTTCATGGATCTCGTAAATACCAACTGGTCATTAAGGAAGAAATACAGTCAGGAACTCCTCAATTTGTTATGATCCAGCGTATTCAGTTCTGTGGCGAGCTGATATTCAATTGACTCACTTCGATGACGCATATTGAACGTAAGGCGGGTCAGCTCATTAAGTTGTACTTTAAATCTGATAGCAATAACCTGCAAGTAACTCATTAACGTGTTCGAGTCTGTGTGCCTGCAGACGTCGGAGTTATAGTGTCGAGTCGAGGCCGCTAAATTTGCTTTTTGCAAGTTCTTCTCTAACACCTGGGGAAATATGCGTAGAACTACCGTTATCCGGCCTGCATCCATGCCTAATTCCATTTCAGGACAGCAGATTAAAACCAGTATACTTCCTTGGATTTTTTGCGAGGTACAAGCTTAAGCGTCATTAAAATTTCAGGATCTACTAATGCTGATTTAGCTGAGTGAAGCCAGAGGGTTGCTGTTTTAGGCTGTTTGGCAGTAGTATTCCATAACAAAACCTTGATATGAAGCTGTATCTCCAGGTATGCTTGGTTAATGTAAATGGTTTGGCGTCCACGAGTTAGCAAATTAGATCATTCATTCTATCGTTTTCAATTTCAAACACTATTGTAGAGGATCAAGTTTGTTTTTATCGTTTTTCTCCCATTTTACTTTTTTCTCCCTCTCTCTTCTCCTGTTCAAGTGTAGCATCCGTAAGGACATTTAGCTATTAATTTCTCAATAAGAATCCTTAAATGCATATCGATCAAACAACTTATTCAACCATGTTACAACTTCACCCAATCGCTTCAGTCAGCTCATTGAGTCAGGGGTTATTCACGCCATTGCAATTTCACACCTCTTTGTTTACCTCAATCATCGATAAGCTGCTGTTCCAGATGCTTGAATGTGTCGTGCTTTATATTTGCTTCGCAATCACCCTCACTTTGATGCCCATGAAAGGTAATCGATTAATTGTGCATGTTGGCTTTCAATTTTGTTGATGTTACTTCAGCGGGATTAAAATTAGGTTGGTTGCGCGATTACCCACTTATCATTTGCGTTACAAGAGACAAGTAGATTCACGCATGGCTTTGACAAAAATACCGCATGCGAGAATAGAGTGGTTTCCTCTTGTCTCACCAGTCCACACGCTTCTGGCATCTTGAATCCAAACATATTTAGTCAAACTGTAGTAACTGATACAACCGATTTTTTGTTAAACGTTTCCTGATTTTTTTTTTGAATTTGTTTGTAAACAATGCTTTTAGGCCTAGGGCCTCATGTTTCCTTGGGGACTATAAGAACTCAAGGATTTGTGTGGTGGTCCGCGCACGCGTGTGTTGATGTTTGTGTATGTGCGAGTATGTATTCTTTGATTCTAAAGAAACTGGGTTGCTTCTTGTTCGTTGGAAAATGTAATCTAGTATTTAAAATTTGTAGTTTTTACAGTAGTAGGCCTATAGGGCCATTGTTTGTCTCACGTTGCTTTGCGTTAGGTGTTGGCGGTTTTTACACGATGTATTGGGGTCGTTTTTTTTCAACCAAAATTGTTATGAGAAACCATGGACCAAGCGTCATTATATGAGTTGTTCACAGATTTGGGACAAAGGTTACATGTGTCGTTTTAAAGGGGCATCTTTGAAAATTATAAATTCCTTGTGCCACAATTCATTTGCTATGGTCCCAAATTCAGTCAAAAGAACTATTAACCCAAGGCCCACATAGGGTGTTCACAGATCTGGGGTGAAATGCAATGAGGCCGATTAATTTAAAGGGGCCATTCTTTGAAATCTTATCCTTCATAACACATGTCATTGCTATGATCACAAATTCAGTCAAAAGAACCATTAACCAGGCCCATATAGGGTGTGCACAGATCGAGGTGGAAGATAGTGTAGGCCGATTAAAGGGGCATCTTTGAAAATCTATAAATTCCATTTTCTGCCTCATAATTGCTATATCCCAAAGTGGTCTGAAGGACCATGACCCAAGTTCCATAAGGGTGTAAACAATTGGGGTCAAAGGTCATATAAGATCAAGTTATAAAATAAAAACAATTTTATCAAAAAATATAAATTGTGCTTTGGTCTCAAATTAAATGCTATGATCACTTAAATTAGAAGAGCCTCTGACTAAGGACCTTATGAGTGCACACAGTTGGGGCGGTGAAAGTGTGACTTTTAAAAGGTATTCATTGAAATTCTTCAGTCTCAAAATCTAGTGCTATGTTCACAAGTCCTATATGGGGCATACACATATTATCAAATTCATCATACAATGATTAGAGAGCCATTCTTTGAAAATAATAATTTACAATCTTTCGCCTTATAAAAATAAACCCTTCATCAAACTTAAACAGGGTTCACTAGTGTGGTCAAAGGTCAGAGAAATATTGCAGATGAATATTAGTACTTCTCCAGAAGTAATTTAGCCCTAGTGGGCTTGTGGTGTCTTAGAGCACTTTTGAAGTGAAAGGAAATCTGTCTATAGCCATAGCTCTGGTCGATTTTCCTCAAGCGGGTTTTCGTTAGTTTCTGTGCTGGTATTGCGTATCCGCACTTTCATGATTCAAATTAAGTCATTCAAAAGGGCGGCCCTGACTCCTTTTAAACTTATCGCAGTTGTGTGTTTAAGTTTTCCTTTTTTCTGCTCTTTAAACGAAATTGCTCCTTTGACCAGTTAATTTATTTGTTATCTATTTGCCCCCTTTGTGGTTTTAGGACGTACTTCCCCCCCAGTGCGGGTTTTAAATTTTTTGTTTGTTTTCCATGAAGGGCCTGGTGTGAAGAAAACTGAGTATCCCACAGGAGTGAAATGTCTAACCATTATTGTCAATCCTTGTACGGAATAAAACCGTGACCTTGTATAGGGGAGACGGGCCATTTTGGTACAGTGCTGGTAAAATGATGGGTTCAGTATCACAGGTGAACAACAATGGCTGTTGAGTGGTAGGACATCAGTCACACGGACTCTGTATTTTGTCACGGTATGTTTGCTTTAGGCCCAATTAAACTTGTCGGCCCAGTTTTGCAATAGGGACAGCCGACTCTCCAACGTGCCGGCTAGCGTAGGACTCTTTCCATAACTATTGGTGGGCCGGTTATTTCCTTGTACATATTCCTTAAGAACCAGATTTTTTAAACATGTCCTTTAAAATTTGTGTGTGTAAACACCATTTTCAAATTGTGGGTTGCCCTATATAATGTCAATTTGAAACGTATTTTTTTTTTTTTTTTTGCCGGGGGTTTTTTGTTGTAATTCCCTTTTCTTTTTTTCTTTTTTGTTGGTAGCTAATTAAGTTATTTAATATTAATAAGAACCAGCGTTTATTTAACGCTTATATCCCCGTATATAGGCTCAAATCGCGGTTGTCAGTTATTATATTAGTGCACCGCCTTCAAGAAATCGCCACAATAATTTCGCTTCTTTTTAGGTGGGCCACTCAAATTCATGCCTTACAAGCGCACATGTCTATCATTTTCGAATTTTTCATAGTGCCTGATTTTCCGCGATTTGGTGTATCGGGCTAGTTGCGGTTTTACGTCAAATCTTATTTTTTAATTCATTGAAATTGAGCAATTTTACATTTCCCCTCGGCTAAAGAATAAAATAATTCATGCCAACGTCATTTTTGTTCCCTTTTGCGTGTCACTTTTTATACATTCAGAAAACGAGATTCTTGATCAACAATTGATTTCAAATTATACATGGATGTTGACACCTCAATGCGTATTGGACTGCCAGCCGGTTCATCTTTTTTCTTGTCTATTTTCCTAATTTGAAATTTGGGGAATTAAAATAGGATTTTTATTTCCCGTTGTTTAAACTTTCATCTCAATCATGTTTTTGGGGGCATGTGTACAATTGGTTGCAAGTTTCGAAGTTAGCGGGTATACTTGGTACCTCCCTTGTTTTGTAGAGATCTATGCATTTTTGTTCTGTCTTTGCACAGTATCAAAATGTTAGTACCAAGTGTGATCGCTCCCTTGGCCCCTTGATGTTTTATGTTATTTATTTATTTTTAATGCTCCAAATTACATGGCAATATTAAATTTTGAATTTGCCTCAAATTTTATTCCCACGGCTTTTGTCTTCTGATAGCGCCGCCTATGAGGCCCCAACCCCAAATTATTTTCGTATTTCTTGGTAATTTGCTCAAGCATTTCATTGTAACTATTATTTGGTAAGTCCTCCACCGGGGGGGGGGGCGGGCATGGCAAGTTACCTTATAGGTAACTTGTTTGGAGGTTTTAAAACAAGGTACCTATTCTCAGCTCATGAACTCGATAAATTTCTTAGCTGTTCTGGCACGAATTGTCCTTGTTGTCGTATTCTGCACAACATTATTTCAACAATTGATCATTGTATTTTTGGCATCCTTCAAGTAAAATCAATGCACTTTCTATCAACATGAAAAACTTTTGATCAATTATACCACTTCCACCCCCCCCCCCCCCCCCCCCCCCCCCCCCCCCCCCCCCCCCCCCCCCCCCCCCCCCCCCCCCCCCCCCCCCTCCCCCCCCCCCCCCCTCTTCTGTTCTGGTGTGGAATCGACTACTTCCTCTTCGGTATCCGGTGGGAGTGGGAATTAGGTACTAGCGCTAGATATAATGCCAATTGGTGAATATTCCAGTGTGACATATATGAATTTACCAAAACATTTATAATTGTCAAGTGCTTAATTCATTAAATATATTGTCATGATTATAAGAGTTATTTGTGCTAAATATCTAAATTATATGGTATACTGTGCTGGTGCCTGTATTATTTTCATGATTATAAGAATGAATTTGTGCTCCAAATTGTTAACTTATATTTGGTTAGACTGTGCTGGTGCCTTGATTTAATACTCCTCTTTATGGGGAGTTACATATTAAAGTGCTTAATGATTAATAGCCAAACTATATCTATTTGTTGATTGATTTGGCATTTGTGATACGACCAACGGGCCCGTTTTGGCGTGGTTTAGATGTTTGCTTGCTGCTGCTATCATGTGAGCCCATAGTGTTAAGTTGAATTACTGAGGGTCTTTGAAATGGTTTGTTTGGTGCTGGCCATTCTGAAATTATGCACAAATTGAAGGCCGAGGGCCTGTGAATAAAATCACATGAAACGGCGAGAAATGCCGACCAATTCCTGCTTCTTTGCTTTTTCTATTTCATTCGCCGTGGTGAGAGCTAATTACGATTATGTTCTTAGCCTGCGATTAAATAAATCCAGTATCTCGACACGGTGTTGCCGGTTTTTGTCCCTCACAATGATTTACCACTCAGCACGCACCTCGCTTGTGACGTAGTGTGCTCTTGGCTTTTGTCTTTTCGCGCTATTTGGCACGTGCGTTCCTGTCACATCCGTTTCATGTGTCATAAAAATTTCCATCCAACCCTTCTATCTTCTATGTAATTGCTGCTGGGTCCATGTTTGAGGACCTTTTTTTGAGTCCTTCTTGTTTTGAATTTGGGCTCTTATTACATTCGGGAGATTTTTGTGTGTAGAAAGACTCCTTCGATACATTGAAGGTAAAAAAATTAAGTTTGCATGCGCAGTTGTATTGGTAACCCCCTTTTATGGGGAGACATTTCCTATTTGCATGTCATATTTTTGAAAGAGGGCCCAAAATTTGACCTGGTGTATTAAAATACTACCACTAAATATGGTTGTTATCAGCCAATTAGCCGCTCATTGAGCTCGCGATATAAATTCTTAGCTGTTCTGGCACGAATTATACTTGTTGTCGTATTCTGCGCAACATATTTCAACAATTGATCATTGTATTTTTGGCATATGCCTTCAAGTAAAAATCAATTCACTTTATCACATGGAAAATTTTGTCAATTTCTACCACTTCCACTTCTGTATCTGGTGTGGAATTCGCTATTCCTCTTCGTATCCGGGGGGGAATTTAGGGGTAGCTAGAAGCTAGATTTAAATGCCAATGGTGTGAATTATTCCAGTGTGAAATATATGGAATTACAAACATTTATTAATTGTCAAGTGCTTAATTCATTAAATATATTGTCCTGATTATAAGAGTGATGTGTGCTAAATATCTAAATATATTGGTATACTGTGCTGGTGCCTTTATATTTCATGATGATAAGATGATTTGTTTTAATATTGTTAACTTTATTGGTATATTGTGCTGGTGCCTTGATTTAATACCTCCTCTGTTATGGGGAGTTACATAAAGTGTTTAATGATGTACTAGCCAAACTATATCTATTTGGTGAATTGATTTTGGCATTTGTGATACGACCAACGGGCCCGTTTTGGCGTGGTTTTAGTTGTTTGCTTGCTGCTCATTCATGTGAATTGCCATAGTTGAATTACTGAGGTCCTCTTGTAAATGGTCTTGTTTGTGCTGGCCATCTTGAATTATAGCACAAATTGAAGGCCCTATGCCTGTTGAATTAAAATCACATTGAAACGGCGAGAAATGCCGCTACCCATTTCCTGCGTCTTTGTTTTTTCTTGTCATCGACGTATGCGTGTGAGAGATCATTAGAGAAAATCTATTGTAATAAAGAGAACAATCATTATGAAAAGTAATTTACAAACAAAGCAAATTTTTCGCAGCAAAGGCAATAATGTAAATGAGACAGTGAAGCTGAGAATATGAAGATCGAGGTCACTGCGAAACGGAGGGCGTGAAGGTGCAGTAACCTCTTCTTAGGTTCTACAATTATATTACAAACAATAGATAACACAAATTTCTACAGTGTGAGTAATAAAAAACCCTACATTCAGGAAAGATATTTCTTCAAAGGTTAAAACTTATTATTGCTTGAATGTTTGCTTTGGTTGTTAGAGTGATAAACAGGCTATAGAAAGATTTTTATTTGGTTGTTTTCGGACTTTGGGTTCAGAAACGATGGGTCAATATTTCGATGAGACACTTTAAAAAATTCTGTGTTGGCCATTTTAGCCTACCGGGCGAGACTGACACCGACGAATACATAAACACATTATAGCACAGACAATTCACACACGCAATTTCAGTTGGTATCGATTTATTCTTGACAAAAAAACATATCAGTTTGAATAAAACGGGTCTATTGTGTAACATACTTATAGTAAACATTTCGTAACAAATTAACTTACCTTGTTCCTCATTAAAGAGTCAGATATGAAAATCACCCAATATCAATGTTATCAGTTCAATGAAACATATGCAAACTGCTCAGCGATTGTTGTTTTACATCTCTAGGTAATTATTTTGCCAAAAATATACTCAGCGTCCATAAGTTGCGAGAAGAAGAAAGAAAATAAATCTTGAAGTTTTCTGTACATAAATAAATTGGAATTATTAAAAAACCTTCAAATTCATATCGCACTGTTTTTTCAGCGAATACAAAAACCTGATGTTTCACTTGGTTCCCAAGTTTCGTTGTAGGTTAAAACTATGAATTCTTGCCTGATCCCACGTAAAATGAGGTCTGACACCAGATATATGACTTTCTTATTTGGGAAATCGAACATTTGTTTTCACTCAATGACAGCAGTTTCTTTTGTTAATCTCCGGGACATTATTTCTATAATACTTTCCCCGTATTCTCCCCTTCATCATTTAACAATAATTTGGTGTTAAATTGCTTTTACTCAAAGATGCCTGAAGACCGGGTTAATCTATGTAAACATGCATCTTGGTTTGCTCAAATCGGCCAAAAACAGGATTTTTCCGTCTCTCAGCACAATAGGCATAACTTCTTCCTCCAAAGTCCAAATGATAACAAATAAACGTTTTCTGAAAGCCTGTTTATCCCTCTTCTTAACCAAAGCCAAACATTGACCAAACATAATTCTTAACTATTTTTAATTATTTTTTTCTTCTGAATGTAGGGTTTTTTTTGAACTCACACTGTATTACATAGGGACAGACAAAACAGGACAGAACAAACACAATCATGTCCAACTAAGGAGGAGGAAACCGAAGGAAGAAAATGGACGATAGGAAAGGGAAGGAAGCAAAAAAGGACGCGGAAGGAAAGACCAGAGAGGAGGAAAGAATGTAAGGAAGGATGAACAGTGGGAGAAAGAAGGATGGGAAGGAAAGAAAGAGGGAAGGACAAGGGAAGCGAATAGAAGGAATCAGGGACTGAAAGAGAACGGGGAGAAACAGGACTGAAGGAGGAGGGAAAATAATGAAGCAACCAGCACAGGATTTTAAAGAGGGGAAAAAGGAAAAAAAAAAAAACAAAAATCAAGAAAAAGGGTAGAGTTAGGAGCATTCAGCAGAGTTGTAAGGGCTGATGATACCCTTCTTCGTTCTCATTTGAAGAAGGAGAGAGGAGATGGAGAAGATTTAGATCCTCGGAAAGAAGATTCCAGAGTAAGGGTCATTGGGATCTAGAAGTGTGAGGCAAGGCAGAATTCGTTGTTGTAGTGATTGAATGATACAGCTATATTCTAGTGTCAAATGATGAGAATGAGAACCGATGTTAAAAAGTCTTCATGCAGAAGATCCTCAGGTAGAAGCCCATGATGGAACCTATACATGAAGGTTGCCAAAACGGTATT